>JANJYP010022710.1:0-14744 GCA_024605115.1 Rastrelliger brachysoma | reverse complement strand
TTTAATCTGGATAGCATGTCCATGCCCACAGACCACCGACTGAAAACGCTTCTGTATCTTTTTGAAATCCATATTGTAAGCTTGACCACTCCCAGATGGTGTCAGTATGATTGTATAATATGAATCACAATCTCAATGAATTGTCTAACTCACCGTATGGAGTTCCAGGTCCAAATTCCTTCGCTGCATCCTCCATGTATTGGCCCAGCAGCTCTGCATTGGTGATTCTAGACGGCGCCTTCCTGTCCAACTTTTCGTAGAGAAACTCCTCAATTCTAGCACCTGCAGAGAAAGTTGAGAGGAGATCAATTTTTGGCCGGTGGGAGGAACAAAGAAGAACTTGAAACATGTAGCTCTCTTATCTCACATACTTAATTAAATGAAAACTACACCCAAAAGTGCTGTCCCTGTTCTACAGGACTTTTTAGGCTCTTTCTGTTTTAGTTCTTTGGCATGGTCACAGTATTGGCGTTTTTTCCACTAGCGCTACTCGCCTCAACGTTTTGTTTTTGTTTTTTTTTGCTTTTCCATAAGGGGTAGTACCTGGTATCAGATGCTTCTTTTTTTTTTTTAAGACGTCTTGGATTTACTATGTGCTAGCATGTTTTGACATTTTTTAGGCCATACATCTATGTGGCATCATGACAAAGTAGGAATACCCCAATGTCATTGTAGATGTACAATGGTAACGAAGACTATTCTAAATATGCCAAAGAATCAAAAATAAAAGAGCTCTTTAGGGAGACTTAATTTTTTGCAGAAAGTTAAGTTATAGATTTAGATTTAGTTTTAGATGGACAAAAAGAAGTACAGTATCATAAAATGATACTTATGTACAATACTTGAGGAATCATTTCTAGGTGTAGTATTTATTTAATCATTGTATGAGAAGCTCCTTTATCCTAGTGCAGCATCTGTAAGTAAATTAGGTAACTAAAAACTAAAGAGGAAACATATGGCGGGGACAAAACAACATGAATACCTTAATAGACATTGATGACATGATGCTTTACAAGGTTTCTGTTATTTTGTCCTCTCCCTGTGGTGAAATCAATAAATCAATCACACATACACACACACACACACACACACAAATCTCAAACAATACCAAAAAGTTCAAACCTAACCCGGACATGATACGCACATAGGATACGCTTTTCAAATGACATCTAACAATACTTCTACACTGCATGACAGTGTACTGCCACTCTTTTAGTGTCCACCCCCTAAACATGGCATAGGACTTAAATATTACATGACTCTGCGATGTCTATTAGGCTTGGGTGGTATTTATACCTGAATGCCTTGGAACAGTGCATGAGGAAATACTGTACAATACTGTGGCTCAATACTAGCAGAGGCATATAATGACTGACAATGACTACTTTTTAAAGTTGTAGACTAGTTACGTATTTATTGAAATATTAATAATAGTGCTAGGATATAAAATACTAGCATTAGTGTTAGTAATACCACCCATGTCTAATGCCTGTGTTGTAGGATAAAAAGAATATCGTGAAATCTGTAAAGCCTATCGCGTTACAAAGACATAAGAAGCATGAAGAGATACTGTAAAGTTAACAGATTTTCCACAAGTACAATATGTGGCAAATGATTCAGAGCACCTACAATCTATCTGACACACAGGCTCTAATTTAAAACCCCAATGACTTGATATTATTCAGAGCTTTAGGTAACCTTCATGCATCCATAATGATATATTAAAAGGTTCAGTATGTAGAATTGACTGTCATCTAGCGGAACTGGCATAGTAGAAACGGAATATAGTATTAATAAGCAAGTTTCATTCATGAAAATCATTGGGTTTTCATTACCTAAGAATAAGGCCTTTACATTTACATGGGGAACAGGTCATCTTCTATGTTGCACCGCCATGTTTCTACAGTAACCCAGAGAGCACAGACTTTCATATTTTTCACGAGTTTCACGGCCACTTTAATTTCACTTTGTTGCCATCCAAAGTCTCACCGCTAGATGGCACTAAATTGTACACTGCACCTTTAATAATATTTCTACTAAACAGAAGATGCACAGTGTTAAACATGTTCGCGTAGAAGCAAAGAAGCCTAGTTACTTCAGTGCGCACTCATGTTTCTGTGTTATTCTGTGAATTTGGTTTTCTTTATTGTTTTTCATCACATACTTGTCGCAGCTCACGGTTTTACTGCACAGCACAGTTTCTAGCTAAAAACATACCGGTATTCTACAGTAAATTACACACAGAGGCTCGAGAATCATGATATCTGATGATGAAACTGATGCAGGAGATCAGATCATACTGTACTTGTGGAAAACTCTCACATGAACATACCTAAAAACACAAGAAAACTGAGATACAGTCAACTGTAGTACACATATACACCACAAAACGCACACAATCACAGACTGCTATATGTAGCTGGAGTCATGAGCACAACGTTTCAACTAGTCAGAGATGATGAGAGGAAATTATGAACAGGATGAGTATAAATGGTTGAAAAAATAAATATTCAAAAAATAAATACGGGCAGCCAAATCCCAAAAGGTACAGATTCAAAAGTCGTTTCTAGATCAACATCTGTTCCACTGGCTTTCATTGCTCAATGTAACCTCTCCTTAGAGGGTTCATTTCACATATCTTGGAAAAAAAGGGAAAATATGACAGTGTGGTTTTCTGCATGTGTTCCAATACTCCTGGCTGGTCTTCACTCGTGTGACGTCTGACACTGACGTCGTTGTGGTTTTGGATTGATTTCACTTCACTTTTCATCCCATCTGTAAACATCTGTCACTAGATTCAGTGTAGTGAACTATGCTGAGTGTACTGAAATTTTTCAAAAACACAGCAGAATGCAGAGTACAACCCCACACAATACACAGAAAAATAAGTTTATTTGTAACAACTTGACCTTGTACTACACTGCAAATATAGTTTTATTCCTGGAAATGTAGGATCCAGGGTATCACAGCTGCTTATTCACAACAGCTGTTTAATTCATCTTTTTCTGTTTTAACCTTTTTTTTTTTAATTATTCTGCACACTGAAGCCCTAAGTATTCAACATTAAATCATTAAATAATAAATAATAAAAACAGTAAAAATACATTTATATTAATTAACCAACAATTTATAGAATGCTGAAAATGACCAACAATCAAAATTTTCCTAGACGACACTTTTTATTTCATTATTGGTCTTTTACGGAACTCATGACGTAACGTTTTTTTTTAAGATTAGGAGCTCAGTTTAAATCATTTCTGAAATGATTGTTTCACTTAGAATTTATTCATGCAATTGTACATTTCAGCTTTTGTAGGTTGGTCTTCCTATAAACACCCTTCTTAATTGTAACCTGCTGGTAGGGCCAAATTATACTGTGTGTATGATTATAGACTTAGATATATGCTTTAGCTGAGGCCAGTGAAACAGAGGTAGGAAAAAAAAAAAAAAAAAAAAAAAAGGCAGGCATGATATCGACCCTCACAGATAAACACTCACTGGGATTCCCATTTGGCAACAACAATCAGTTACTGTATGTGCTAGAAGAGGATTCATCCTTAGTCACGTCCTGCTTGGTTGTTGGTCAACTCTCATATCGCGCCGATGAGTTCCAGTGCGTTCGAAATGTATTACACACATCAACTTTGATCTTAATGCCAAAAGAATCATGTGTCGATTTGTTCAGCAACTAATTCTCGGGTACGACTAATTCAAAGGCATGAGAGGTTTCCACAGCAGGGGCACTAAGGGTAGGGAGGAAGAATACTCACCAGTGTGATCAACTGTAGCATGGAGAATCAAAAAGTCAAATGTTAGAGCTCCCTATTCTCCCACTTTGTCATTTCATATCACTGTAAACCTAAAAAATACTGCTGATACTCCACATTAAGTACAAAGGATTTTTACCTATTATACTGAGTCAGCCTCCATTTTGCACAGTGCTTTTGAAACGGTTTCTTTTGTGGTTATGTGAATCACAATACATCACTGAGCTGTTCACACTATTATGTTCTTGCTTGAGTACTAATTTTATTAACTAATAGGGACCATGTTTTAGCATTTGTTTTATCAGCTTTGTAAAATACATTTCACACATTTGTTTGACCTCAAGAAACACAAACGTAACTTTTGTTTCTTTACTTCAAAAAAAAAAAACTCTATAGGGTGCCTTTAAATTCTGTGGTGCTTTCAAGGACTGTTAAAAATGACAATGTACAAAGACTGACTAAATAAAGATATGCTGCACTGTTTTATGCTATATTCATCCATTCATAATTGTTCACAGTGAATTTTAAAACCTTTACCACTTCTTTTTTTTTTTTTTAATCATTACGTTAACCGCAGTCTACCGCTCAGAGAACACTTTCACTTGCTTTGTATTCTTCTCTGTTCGTTTGTGTCAGTAACTCTTGATACTAACTCAACACTACCCGCTTCTGCAAAAATGAGGCCGAACCACAATTATCATGCGTGATGAAAACAAGTTGCTGCCTTTTTACGTATTTACAGGAAAAGATATTTATGAGACTTTTTTTTTTTTTAATGTTTTAATGACGCACAAGTAGGTAGTGTTGAGTTAGTATCAGCATTTACGGCAGCCAGTTTGTATTTGTACAAGTTTGTATTTGTAGAAAATACCAGTAATGCAACAAAATGGCTTTGTTAGCTTGTCTGCCCTCAGGTCACAACGCGGTCACATTTTTTGGATGAGTCTTTCTTTTTCTTGCGAGGTCAAACAAGAAGATGATTGTCAGTCTTATGTTGTAATCACGATGAGCCATACCTAGTCACAGATTTTGGGATTTCTATTCTATATTTATATTCAGTTTAGTATGCATTACAGCTTGCAGCTTATTACACCAAATTTTTTCATGTTTCTAATGTTAAAGGCTCCTGTTTAGTGGCTTGTCTCCTTAAATACACCAACAACAATATTCATATAAATTATCATAGACACAATCATGCTACACTATTACTGCTGTGTAAGTATTAGAGCCAGACTGATATATCTACATTTATATCGTCCCATATGCGCTGATATTTTTTAAAAGATATATAGGCAGGATCTTAAATATATATCGTCTTTTTTTCTTAATTCAAGTTTAACCAATACATATTTTTTTGTTGTGGGTGATACAGTTTTTCTTTTTCGGTGAACTATTCTTTTAACTACTAGGTCAGAATAAAAGATTGTTCTCCAGCTCATCACTGCATCATGTATGAACTTCTTGACTTGCTTGCACCTTTTATAAGAAGACAGAATCACTGGCTGCAATTCATCTTTACATGAGTTCATTTCAGTTATCCAGTTATCTATTTAAAAACAGATTTTCGGTTCCTTTTTTACTCCACTCATCACTTGAGACATACAGTACAACTTTTACTTTTCAGTCCCCAATGTTTTTAAAGTTCAGCACGTTCTGACTGGAATAATTTACCAGTAAATATTTGCTCTATTTCATCCTTCAAACTGTTTAAACATGAATTGGCAACTGATTATCATACCAACTGCACATGTAGGCTTTTGTTCAGGACCCCCCCCTCGAAAACGAGACGGTACATCTCAAGGGGTTATCCTAATAAAAGAATTACAAACTTCATGTTGTTGTTTAATCTCATAAAGTGAACTAGCATGGTTATTTTACATTACAAGGCAATATCTCATAATGTGTATTACTGTTAGAAAATCTTCAGCTTACACTAAAAATGGATTTCACAAGAGCTAGTATTTCCCCTCATGGTGCTTTACACATCAGTATTCAGCATGGCATTAGTTCTGTTTAAAGACAGTATGTACTTTACACTTCTAATTGCCTGATTGCTATGTTAATGTCATACTTGGGTTGGGTTGCAGCAGGACTTCAGTCTGTCTGTAGATTTTTTCAGTCCAATGTTTGGTACAGTCGGCGCGGCTCATCAGGTTCTCATAGTGAGCATCCAACTCAGTCTTCTCGGCCTGACCCAGCTTCTCTTCTGTGAACTGAAACAAAGCACACACACACACACACACACATACAAACACATACTCATACATGTGAATTAAGGTGACAGTGATTTTCCACACTACCTCTAACATCTGGCTGTCCTTCTCCACTCAAATATAGATGTTTTCTTCTTAGACTAGAAGGCTGTTTTCACATTTATATGCCAAAAGTGGACTCATTTTTCCATTTATACTGGGTATGACAGTCATTTTGGAAACCACTCCAGGTCCAATATTCAACTTAGATGAATGTGATGTGGAAAATTGTACTCTCCAGTGCCCAACACTGATAATGGACTTTAAAGAGAAATGTGAGACATCTTCTGGTGAAGTGGTTAAACTTTTATCAATGAGATACATTTGCATATTCATAGACTGTGAAATGTTTAATCAGGGAGAAGGAGTAGATGCCATTTTAAAGATTTGAACATGGTGATAAACACTGATAAAGGTATGTAATGGAGGCAGGATATGTTACAGTTTAACAATAAATGCTGCACTGACACAGTAAGAATAACTGGGAATTTAATAATTATAAATCACAAAAACAGGGCGGCAGTGGTCAGTACTGTCGCCTCACAAAAAAAGCACTCTGGATTAAACCCGCCGGCCGGGGCACTTCTGTGTGGAGTTTGCATGTTCTCCCTGTGCCTGCGTGGATTGTCTCCATGCAAGCACACACCAAAAACATACATGTTAGGTTAAGTGACTACTCTAAATTGCCCATAGGTGTGAATGTGCATGTGAATGGTCATCTGACTGTCTGCATATGTGAGCCCTGCGATAGACTGACAACCTGTCCAGGGCGTACCCTGCCTCTCACCCAATGACAGCTGGGATAGGCTCCAGCCCCCCTGAGACCCTGAATGAATAAATGAATAAATCACAAAAAGAACATAAAAAAAACAAAGAAGAACAACATTTTTTTACAAGTATATTGAACTTAAATTAAGTTTAATATAAACCCGACTGATATATTGGTCAGATGATATAATCACCGATATTGACCTATCACAGATATATCAGTATCGGTTGGTTAAACCAACCGACCAACAAGACAAAAACGAACTATGACAAAATAACTAGCAGGACCATGGATGGGGACCAGGGCAGGACCAACTTCGATGTGCTTGCTGTAGACTATATCAGCAAAGAAAATGGCCATGAACAGCTTGTATTTTTAATTGTTTTTTAATCATTTTATTGGTCTTGTCCCCTGAAGTATGAAAATACTTTGGCAGAGGTAAGGATGAAACAACCACAGGTAGAGATAATCTCTCCCATGCCCCTCTACAAATGCACCCTGTATACATTAAATTATCAGGTGACATATCGATACAGATCGATATATTTTACTCTTTAATATTGATATTGGCCCCAAAGGTGCTGTATTAAAAAGATTTTGGCTATGATAATAGCTGTTCTCAGATATATCGGTGGGGTTCAACATGTAATTATTAACTTAACTGTGTTAACTGTCTGACGGTAAATTCACGTGAGCAACTGGTAACATGACACCAGAATAATAACGTTATAGCAAAGGCTGACCACACTCACAATGACAGCAATGTGACAAGGCTGCTTTTGAATAATGCAGGCCTGAACTTTACACAAGACGCGGTCACATTCTTGTCTCTGCTAGCTGCTGTGTGCTACTGTGGTACGCAGTGTTAAACAGTGCAGTGTGTGTGTGTGTGTGTGTGTGTGTGTGTGTGTGTGTGTGTGTGTGTGTGTGTGTGTGTGTGTGTGTGTGTGTGTGTGTGTGTGTGTGACAGCAGCAGTGAGTCGGTGACGCTGCTGTTACAAAAACAGCTGGCTGTCCATTTAAAAGGGAGTACACCGCACGAGCTTTGAGGCGCGTGCCTTTTTCGTTTACCTGGACAGCTCTCGTGAAGAACAGTCCCGCTCCGGAGGCGAGCTTCTTAACGTTGAAATCCATCGTGTTCCTGTGTGACAGTCAGTCAGTCAGCGGGACACACAGCAGGAACCACAGCAGAGATGTTACAGCACGAACCAACAGTCACGTGACGAGGCAATGGGGCCGTCATTACGTCACGTGCATCAGTCCGACCCATGGATGTATAACTTCCGGTGCTGATTGCATACTATGCTTTTGTTCATAATCATTTTAAATGCATATGTTCTGCTATTTTTTACAGTCTATGGTTCTGCCCTGTCTTTTACAAATGCATTATGGGTAATTGAGTTTTCATTTTAGTTTAATTTTATGCTCTGTCTCAGTCATTTTGTTTCCTTTCTCTCGTTTTTTTCTGTGTTATTATTATTATTATCAAACTTTATTTATATAGCACTTTTTATACAAAAAATAACACAAATTATTCCACAATATAAAAGTCCAATTGTACTTTTTCCTTGTAATTATAATTGCTGTGTTTTTAAATGTATGTTTTTATGTTTCCAATTCTTTTTGTTAAATCATCTGATATTTTGTTTTTATGTCAAATGCGTGTAAAGTTGCCATGCCTTGCTGTCATATGTTAATGCTGTCAAAGTGACATTTCTGTCATAATTTGACTCATTTTTGCACATTGAACAAAGGCTGAGTGGTGATAACAATCTATAGGCTACAGGTTTATCAGAGATTAATAATCTCTTTAATCCACCCAAATCTGGTAGAAATATAGATATAATGGTAACAATATTTGGTGTACAATATGCTTACTATAACACACTCTATCATAATATAATATAACGTAATATAATAGTAAAGATTGATCTGTTTACA
The DNA here is from genome assembly GCA_024605115.1 of Rastrelliger brachysoma. Lineage (NCBI taxonomy): Eukaryota > Metazoa > Chordata > Actinopteri > Scombriformes > Scombridae > Rastrelliger > Rastrelliger brachysoma. The sequence goes on along the minus strand of JANJYP010022710.1, from coordinate 6,015 downwards.
TTTTAAGGTCTGAATAAACATAGCAGTGTACTGGCTCTTTATTTATTTATTTTCCATTATGGCACCTTTCTTTTTGTGGTTCCACTAATACGTCTTAAGATGTACAACAACTATTAATGTTACAACACATTTATGTCATACTAAAAACAAATCCATGCTTTCTTTTATATCACCAGCAGATGGAAGCACTGATCTTCTCATCAGCTCACTGACAGGCAGTCTGTGCTGATGTAGCTCGCCCTCTGGCGTGGATGACCAAAAATAAACAAATAAACAGGCCTAGATAAACGCCGTCTGCTGTGGATGATAAAAACAATACATACATAAATAAATAGAAGCAGCTTTGCCTCCACTATGTAGAAAAAAAAAGATAGATAGATAAACACAAATTACAAATGATTGCAGCTTGCCCCTTTGTGTGGATGACCTTATTTATTTATGTATTTATTTAAATAATGTAATATTTATTTAAATAAATATAAATGTAGCACACTCTGTTGTGGATGACAAAAATGACTTGAAAGAAAGAAAGTTATTTATTTATTTATTTTAGTCATTTCCCGTGCTCCGTACATTACTGCAGGTTTCCGGGTGGTCCCGCGAAGTAGGTCAGAATATAGCCGACTGGTCGTGTTGCTATGCCAACTCATGTTTTGATGCGAGTTTTTCCTTAACGCCAGTTTAAGGGCTTTCTTTCTAAGCAACGGGAATGTTTTAAACCGTTTATAGTCTTATTTGTACAACATCAGCATATACGATGGTGAGCAAAACGTTTGTTTGTTTATTTAGATCTATGTATGCATCTCAAACCTGAACTTAGTTGATGTGTGAATTTTATAGGCTCATCAACAATTTTCCAAATGTCTTCCTTTGCTAATGTGTTGACCCTTGCCTATAGCCTGCAAAAGGTAAAAAGGGTGCAAAACCAAGGACTCCTTCACCAATAGATGGCATGACTATCGATGAGATGCCCATGGAACAGGTCAGAGCTGAAAACGGAATGATGAGCATGAATGATATGTACAGTGTCAAGTTGAGATGTTTTCAAATAACTTTAGCATATTTTTCCAGTTAAAAAGCAGCTACACATTTTTTTTTATGTTTCAGCTGGAAGAACGTGTCCGGCGCTCTCGTCTAGATCAGGAACGGCACGTCATCATGAGCAACTACTATTTATTGGGGAGGAACAAGATTAACACCTTTAGGTGCATCAGTGAAAGAGAAGTGATGGAGCTCAAGGCTGAATGCAAAATCTCGGATAAGGAAATGGAACACAATGAGCGACACCATTTTGCAGAGATGAAAGTCAGCTTAATACACACACACACACACACACACACACATACACCCACACACACACAAATTGCCAATATATTAAACCTCCTGTTTCCATTAAGTATTAGGCGTCTCACAGTAGATGATCTGAGAGCTTGTGAGGGACTGTAGTCTGCGTTGTGAGCCTGTCTCCAAAACTACGCCATGGGGCTCAATGTGGCTGTTGGATAACTTTGAAAAGTATGAAGATTACAGAGAAAATTAATTCAAATTATTCACCATTTATGTATTTTACTCTGAAATTTAACAACTATTCCTAAAATGCAAAAAAAAAAAAACTTTGCTGAATTCATGGTCAATAGAATGTTTTTCCATGGAGTCACTCACCTCAGATAACTCTGTTGAAAAGCCACAGCTATATCCATAGAAACAAAAACTTTGTCCTTGTTGTTTTGACTTTTTACTAAAAGAAATGATCCACTAGTGCAGTAATGTCCATAATACCTCCATGAAGGTGTCGTATCCATATGTATGACAAAGTAACAACATATTGAGCTGCTTTCATTTCAGGTAGCTTTGGGTTGTTTTGATTTTTGCTTTTCCAATAATGATAGGGCAGTGCAGTAGTTATGTTCATATTCACGACTGTAACGAGACATTAAGACTTGCACCGTCTCAGTGCAGTCTCAATGCAGTTGCAGTAAGTCACGGAAGCATCATTTACTACTGATTTAATTGTGTTATGCAGTAAAATAATCCCATTGTCTCCATATGAGAACATTAGTGTACTTATCAGGTCCTACTAATCCCAAATGTGTATAAGAATATTAAAAATGCATACCAAACTAAAGCAAAAAAAAAAAAAAAAAAAAACTAATGTAAAAAATGAGCTTATACCATTTTTTCGATAGAATACACTAGCAGTCAAAAGTTTGGACACACTTTTGCATTAACTTGAATGAAAAAGTCTTGACTACAACTACTGTATCTCATAATTTCAAGACAGATAGAGCAACTGAAATCATCCTTATTATATTGTGCATTTTATCATTTTGTCTCACAGGAGGACAAGCAGAATTTAAAACGTCTCCTGTACGATCACCAGAACACCATCTCAGAACTAAAAGCAGAACGTTTAAGGTCCGTGGACGCAGTGCACAAACAGCAAGTGCGATTGAAGTATGAGCATCATAAGACAATGGAAAGCATCAGAGTGGACGCACAAGAGTTGGACATTGAAAACACTGTCAAGGAGCTGGAACTGGTGAGTAATACCTCCAGAAATAATTTTACTTATAGGAGTTTGTGAATTTACACCAGTTTGGTTGTATCTCAACAGAAATATGAAGCAGTAATTACTAAAACGAAGAACATCAGGGAGGCACAACTCGCAGGTAAATAACCACGTTCACTTTTTGACTTTGAATTCAATGTGTTCATTTAAACCAACTGGGCGTCTTTATTTTGTGCCGATGTTGGAGTAGAAATCGCGGGCAAGAACGAGAAAAAGAGAGAGCATGAGCAACAACAGATGGACAACACGAGGAAAAACACAACCAGCGAGCAACAGGATTTATTATACAATCATATCGGCACTCTAACTAGAGGACACGCCAGCCTTCTTGATGATTTTTATACCATCCAAAAAGACAAAGAACAGGATGAGGCTAAGATTCGTTCGATGAGGGTAAGACTACATGCACACTGACACCAAAGCAATTGAAAAAGTGATTTGTTTTTTTTTCATCCTAGATAAGAAAAACAGCTACTTTGACAGCAATTTAGAAATGAGTTGTGAATTCGTTGTCATGGTTTCCCCACAGCCCTAGGTAGTGCTGTAAAAGTAAAGATGGATCAAATGATTTGTTTGATCATTTTAATCCAAAATTCTGGATGTAAGATCATTGCTTGCTCCTTGTAACCTTGTGGAATATGTCTTGTTATATGCACACTCATACTTTGTCTTTTGCGTATCTCCAAATAACATAGAAGCTTTGAGTTTTAGGATGTGGAGATGAACTATATTAATGCATAATAACGCATTGAATCTCTTGTATCACTGTAATTTCACTATTCTTTTTGTCCGGTCATTAGTGAGGCAAAATTTGAGTTTATTTGAGTTTGAAATCAGTTATATCACATGCTGCAAATAAACCAGCGTTCATTAGTTTTTGGTCACTTGGGGGCAGTGTGAAACGTGTATAGAACACTGAATTGACATATTATCAACTTTATACAGCTCCCTGTTGATGTTAACTACTATTGTTGGATGAAATATCGTCTCATGAATAATTGTGATAAATGACATCACCTTCAAATCACTTGTTACATCCAATCAAAAGTGTAATAATAACCCATTACTGTCCAATTCAAAATGATATACGACTCTCAAAAATTGGAAGACCTCAAAAATGTCTTAAACTTTTTTAGCAAAAAAAAAAATTGGCGATGCTTAAATCTTTTTTTTCATACAAGTCGTAGTCATGACGCTACCTGTTTTTAATTGGCTTTTCTTAGGAAAATGAATACACAAACCCGATGGAGCCAGTGCACAATGATATGAAGGATAACCGTCATCTTATCAATAATCTCTTAGTCATCGAGGAGACGACGGAAACCATCTTCGCTGATGCAGCGGAAGTCGAGCAAAGGAGAATGGAGAGGATCGTGAAAAAGGTTCTGTTAATGTTCTATCATTCACTCCTGGCGCTTGCTCATTTCTATGAGTTTGCCTTAGTGGCTGAAACATTAGCAATGCTGTTTATCTGTAACAGGATCTCATTAAAAGGGCCAAAGCAAAGGAGCTGTCTGATCGGAAAAGGAGTGTAGAAGCACTGCGAAAAAAACTGAGCAAGGTAAAAGTTAAGTCTGAGTTGGCACGATGTCACATTGCAACAAAGCTTGATTCATGTGCATGTAGATATAGGTGAAATGCTTTGTATCCTTTGTGATTGTATTGCACAGCTTCAATTGGAAGAGGAACAGCTGGATAAGTTAACTACCGATAACACTGAAAGGGCGCAGCAGAAAGCAGATATGAAGATCATGCTGCTGACGCAAAAACTAAAAACTACCATAGACGAACTGGACAAGACGCAGGCGCAGCTCTCCTCAGTGCTATCTACCTCTAATACTGACCAAACTGCTCTTCATGGGATCACGAATAAAATTGAGGTACTATATCCCCACATCTTCTGTTTCCCTTTGATACATTTTAAAGTTGCAATGTATTTTATGTGCTTTTTTATACAAGAACAACAAATGTGTTTTTGCTTGTAGGAAGTGATCAACTCCTGTGACAATTCCATCAAGAAATTAAGGACAATGGAAGCAAAGGTTTCTGAGGTTAGTGGTTGATTTATTTTCTGAAAGTGCTGCCATGCATTTGTTNCAAGAAATTAAGGACAATGGAAGCAAAGGTTTCTGAGGTTAGTGGTTGATTTACTTTCTGAAAGTGCTGCCATGCATTTGTTTTACCTTTACATACTGTTCAGATCCTACCCCAGAAGCAGTATGTTCTGGGTCTGTTTTGACCTGGTCTAAGAATCCCCTGTGTTTATATCAAAGTTATAATATATCAAACCACATTTGTGTTTAGTAAGCATCAGTAGGGGATGTGACTGATCAATAAATGTGATTAAACCTTAATGAATATTTCAGATAAGAGATTATTTTAGCTTTTACACCAAATAGCTACTATCACACAATATCAGTATTTTTCCGTAGACATGAAAATACAACACAGCAATAATGATTTCCATGTATTTGATGTAAAGTGATCTTATTAACACTATCAACTATTCCTTTCACTAAAACACATGTGAGTAGATACAGGTCACATTTGACCTAGAACAGCCTCGATGGACAAAAATTTGTAGCGTCTATATAAAAGTACAACAGTATATATTTTCACTTTTGTGTATTTTGGGTCATTTTAGGAAAAGTCATCAAAAAGATATTTGGGGTAGTTATACAGTTGTCAAATGGGTCAAATTTGACCCCATGTGTGTTGTGTATATATAATCATTTATGCAGTTTATTTGCATCTGGCAGGCCTACAAGGAACTGCTGCTGCGCCATGAAGCAAAGCAAAAAGTGTTCGTAGAAGATCTATGTCCAAAGGTTTGAGATAAAAAACTGAAGCCTGTACAACAGATTCTGCTCTCACTTTTTTTTTTCTAAAAAGTCTTAAGATGGTGATTTAAGATTTAAGATATTCCTTAAATAAACTTGTCTTGCTTGTACTCAAGTGTTAGTGTCCAGTTAATGAAATATTCTCAATTGACACTAATGTTTAGTGTACACTCATGTAATGATTATAAACAGTTTGTCCGCATTACAAACACACTCAAACATTCATAGCCCTCCCAGATATTTCATTATGATAGAATGAATGATGGAGAAAGCATGGGAATCAAACTGCAAATCACCAAATACAAATCACATGTTTTCTGGGAGTATCCTGTGACTGCATACTGCTGGAAATTAATACATCATGCTCCACAAGTTATCTTTAAGCATAATATACCTCTGGAAATTAAAATAATGCACTGGCTCTATACCTGAAAAATTGCCAAAAAAGAGACAAATTTAATAAATGTAAAAGTAAAAAAGCTCTCTACAGGAAATGGTTGTCCCAAGAAAGATGACCGTGATCACTTCTGTACCTGGAGAGAGAGAAGTATGGAGTAGACATTACTTAGATTTAACTTTTCAAAGTGCACTTCATTTAAGAGACAA
>JANJYP010022695.1:0-15938 GCA_024605115.1 Rastrelliger brachysoma | reverse complement strand
GTGAAACTACACTCGAAGTCGAGATGTTAAATTAATTGAACCAGGCAGCTTATTTATTACAGTTTTAGGATATCGTGGGTACAAAGTTGACAATTTAAGACATTAGGTTAGACATTTAAGAGGTCATAAAAGTCATTAGCATTAATTCTCTGAGGAACATGATTATCCACAGCTAATTTTATGGAAATACAGCTATTACTTTTCACAATACTGTCTTAAGCTTCTAGTTTCTTAACTTTCTATGAAAGACTAGAGTATCCCAAAATGACTTTGGAAGATGGAAGTCCACAAAAAATTCCAAGCATATCTATGTAAAAGTTATTAAGATATTTTGGGCTGGGCCTAAGTGTTGGACCAATGAATCCGTTGACGAATGAACTGACATCGCCGTCCCAACAGTCACTCAACTCTGTGCCAAAAAAACAGAGGGAAAATAAGTTGTGGTTTACTTGTTGGATTCTCCTGCGGTGACTCCTAATACCCCCTTTTCTTCCCCCCTCCCCCCACCCCCGCGCTACATTGGAATCGTACACATAAAATGTCCATAAAAATGTATAGCAAGGCCCTGGCTGGGGTTTTCTCCCTCCTAATCCCCTTAAACCTCTAACTGCAGGCCGAGGAATACAAGTGTTGTGGTGCAATCTTCTCACAGAGCGGAGGGCCTGAGAATAACATCACAGAGGCCACAGATATTTATGGAATGAACCACAGGCTGTACACAGAAGTCAGCAGACACCACAACACAGCACACAAGACGCTGTATACAGCTCCCTACTCATATACAGTACAAGACAGTGCTGGCTAAACACATAGTGAAGACCTGCGGTCAAAAGCTTACAATGATGAATAAGTGGAATTAGAGGGACAGGAAGAGAGATCATAAAGACACATTAAGATTTATAAGTATGAGTAATTCCATCATGTATGTAATTTTATTTAGTATTTATGAGAATTGGACTTGTAATCATCTGTTTGAGGACCTGTAGTTGCACAGGAAGAGGAATGACCGGCGGTCAGTCTGGACAGCGTGGAGTACACCCTTAAGAAGACTGATAGCCTCATACTGAGTGGTTGGCTTGATTGAACGCAGTGGTCAGGTACTCTGGTTCACAGATCAAAGATCAAATCCACTAACATTTTTCTGGTTTCCTCTGTTCTGCTCTCGTTACATTAGCTCCAGCAAAGACAAACCCAGTCTTCCCCCTTCTCTCCTTTACAGGCGCTACAAGCAGATGGCATTTTCTCCCTTTCCTGGAAAATCAGCTTGCACGTCATATGATATGTTTGCTGTGTCATCTGGGAGACAGAGAGATCTGTCCGTCAACTCCTAGTTCCCACAGACAAAGAATGACAAACATCGCTTTATCTAAAAAAAAAAAAAAGGTGGAAGGAGGAGGGAATAATCCACCTCAAAGCCACAGTGCTATTTGGTGACTGAGTCTAAACTTCCTGTTCAAATTATGACACAATTGTCTGAGAGCTGCTTCAGCACGAGACCTTCCGAACCCGTTCCCCAGTCTCATCTGATCTGTGGGCTCTTCTTGGGCTATCCTGTCCTGAATCAAAGATATAAATTACGAGGAGAGCTTTAATAAAAGGGGACATATGATTTACTGTGGATAGCGTTGGTCCCCGTTTTTTAAAACAATTTGATGTTGCATTCATCTTGAGTGTCACAGCTATGTGAAATATGTCCTCGCCATTTACCAGCACCAGGTGTTTCATTTGCTGGACTGACAAAGAACAATGTTTATTCTGGCTGACCCTGCAATCCTTGCTTATTTTATCTTCTTTCTCTGGACGAGAGAAAGGAGAGCATTAGTGTAAATCTAAAGTGAGACAACAGAAAGAGTTAAGAGTTAAAAAAGAAAAAATAAGGGTGGGGGGACCAACTAAGATAAATGATTTACAGTTGACCAAGAGAGGTCCAGCTCTAATTATCTCAATAGGATGTCTCTCCCTCCTTAGTGTCCTGGGCCTAAATGGAACACAACAGGAATGAAGCCTGGGCCTCAAGATCCCTCAGAGCCATTCTTGTTGATGAGATCTTTTGCAGTATTGGCAGCTTTACCTCTGACTGCTGGGTGGGTCTGCTATAGAGCTCTTCTGTTGGCTGGCTCAGGTTCAACAAACCCTCATGGCTCAGTGCCATTTTCCCTATTTTTTTCCTGCCCTAAAAGCTCAGATGGACTACTGAATTACATTATGATGATTGAACAGTTGACTTTAACGCGCTATAACTACGCTCACTTTAATACAATCATGTAGTATCAACAGGGTTTAACTGTAAAAACATCTTTTTTTTTAAAGCTAGGGTCATAGGAGAGGCATGAAGATACAGCCGTGACATCAATATATACGCATGAAGTGAAAGATCAGAAAAGCTTGTTAGCCAAAAACGACCAATGCAATTAGAGAGATTTACTAAGTTGGTTTGGTTTTTCCCACAGTTCTGTGTTAATGACACACTGGCATATTTTCACGAAAAAACACATTTTAGAATAAAGTCTGAAAGTAAAGACTGAAAATAGATGAAGAGAACTTTGATTCAAATGGCTCATGTCTGGCTGGGCAATCCCCACATACACACCACCTCCACTGATCCAAAATGCTTCTCTGTGCACTCAAAGCACTCTGTAGCAATGTACTACAGCAGCAGGGAATCATTGAGAAGTTTTACAGCATAACCTCTTTCAGCACTTCTATTACAAAATTTATTTTTGGTTCGTAAAAAAATTTCACTCACCAACGCTGCTCATCATTTTAGGCTTTTTCTTCACTGGCAGCTTTAAAAATTCATACTAAATCAGGAGTTCTTTAATTCCTTTGATACGGATATTACAATCAGTGCCATTATTGCCTCTGAAAGGAGCTTATCATTAAAACCTGCTCAGCAGCCTGGGCAGATTTTAAAACAACTACTAAATCAGTGTATAAAAGTGGAGGTCCTGGGTGTCACTGTGTGTGGCCCTGAGCAGCTCTTCCCCTCCGCTGCGGCAGCGGAGCAAAGCCGGCGTACTTTTTGCTGGTATAAACAAACGGGGAAATGGGGCACTTGGCAGCAGACTAAAGTGAGTGATGAGGCAAGTGTGCACTGAAGCATCTAATGAATCATTTGCTGGGAACACTGGGTTTTATGAGGAAAAGAAAGATGAGGAGGGAAGACAAGAAAAAAAGGGGGGGACCAGCTGAGAGCTTACCAAGAAAAAAAAAAGAATGGCATTTCATATGAAACTAAAAGAAAGTAAAAGAGTCGCAGCTGTCATACAGACGTACGGATCATTCAGTGTACTGCCTGAATGTGAGGACAAGAGATTAGAATGCATAAAACTCACAGGGTCTCCTAATCCCACTACTAGCGAGCAGCGGCAGCAGTATGTGAACCCTGGTGACCGCTGGTGAATTTACTGAGGTGCCTGCTGATGCTGTGACAGGTCTGCACCTTTGAACAGAGCTGATGTGCTGAGGGCCCATAAGCAGCTTTATTCCACACCTTACCCTCACTCCTACTACTTCAAACTAATAAAAAAAGAAAAATACAACATCTGCTACTACTACTGAATGAACAAAGTGTAATCAGTGTAATGTATCTTTGCTATAGGAAAGATCCCATGCCTTGTTAATGTTAAACTATAATATTCCAAGTAGCTGAGAGTTCATAGAAGGGAAGCCAATAAACTATTACACACATATACTACATGTTCGCTCTCTGGTAAAGCGGTTATTGTAATTAGGCTGTATCTGTGAAACATCATAATTATTGATTACATGTTGTAAAAGCTGTTTTTGAAATCTGCATCACTGAGTGCGATGTAATGACTGTTCCCATGAATAACCTAAAAGCTGATAGGTTTAATTGTAAGCCAAGAGTAATTTGTGAGGAGATGGAGTTCAAAATGTTCTAATGTGAAACAGACAGTTATTTAGATAAAATTCTTCGGGACCCTACGATGCAGACTTTGCTGTAGAGTTCAACTGATTTATTATTCTGTGTATAAACATTGTAAAAAATATGGGCTCATTTAGAAAAAAATACAAATCGCTATCCCATAATTTTCTGAGCAGGTGAAATCACTTATTGTCGGGCGGTAGAAAAGAGTAACACGCTCTCCTCGTTTACCCCACCTCTCTGGAGACTTGTATCCCTTCATCCACACATGCGTGGCAAGGACGCTACTGGGGGAGAAGGGTGCATGTAACGCACTGCCAGGGACTTTTATTAGTAACAGACAGGGGCCCTGGCTTCAGCGGGATGTGTTTATCTGTGGAAGGGAGATCCCCATCACAGCCACTTATTAGAACATATATGTGGGCTAAACCAGGAAGCCATTCAACAGCAATAAGGGGCTGGCTTACGGACCACAGCGTGCTGGGACTGGGACTGGTCTAACCGAGACCGGAGAGATGGAGAGGAAAAAGCGAGACGAGGAGGAAATAACAAATAGACGTGGAGACACAGAGAGAAAACATTAGACAAGGACTTATAGGAGGAACATGTGGGACAAAAAGGACAGCAGAAGTTTAGAAAGAGTGGGCTGTAGTGAATGGAAGTATGAATAAGAGCTATTTAGACATGTACATACGCCGCTGCCAAAAAAGAGCGAGCAGGGAAACGTAAATGAAGGGGAGAAAAAATGACAACATAGGGGGAAAAGAAAGTTAACGACAGGGAAGGAAAGGAAGCTGAAAGAAAGTAAAGAAAAAAAATTGGATAGTAATGAAATAAATTGCCAATAAAGATAAGAGAGAGACTAAAGAAACTACAGTCACAACAATCAGAAAATGTAAAAGTTAGACATTTTAAATCACATTACTATGTATTATGATATAATTGTGTTATATGTTTATGTAACATGGGTTAAAAACGGGTTGATGAAAAAAAAATCCTACAGTTCCATCTCTGGAAAATGAATGAGAAAAAGACACGGGATGAGGGAGTGAGACAGAGGCAGAGTCCATTGATACAGCCACATCACGTTGACTTGGCTCTGCATCACTCCTGACACAGCAGCCTTCACTGCCGTCACCATAGGAACACCGGCATGTGCACTAATCAAAACAAAAAAACAAAAACCATATTTTACGGCAGCACGGGATGCTCAGTCTCTCAGTCTCCCTGGGACAGACCATGAGGTAACCGAGGATGTGATGGAATCTANACACACACACACACACACACACACACACACACACACACACACACACACACAAACTTAGAAACATGTGCGGAGACATGGATGCATGAGTGACTGTTTGCAGCCATGGGAGGGAAAAATACAAACACACTTAAACTGGCTTACCTAATTGTTCTGTTTGATATCAGCAAGACTCCCCTGTCAATCGAAACTCCTTCCATATTCTCACACCAAATACTGACTCAGAAATGTAGAGCTAATATAAAACACCATGTGTTTGGATGGTGTCATTTGAACTAGATTTAATCCCTTACTCTGCTTCAAACTAAGTGTTTTCAGAAAGTCATGAAGCACACGTCATGTTTTGTTTTACAGGATGAAAACATGATTTAATTTTCATAAAAGAATATGAAGAAATAGATCATTTTTTGTATTTCACATGTATTGTTAAATAGGCGCACAAATTGACAAAAAAGCATTTTTATATCATCAGGCCTCTAAAAAAAACCCAATCTTTCTGCTGTGTGGAGGTGTAAAAGTAGTTCTCTCATTTTTGCACTCTACAGAGAAAGTCTATGACCACTTTTTTATTACATGATATGCACATCACTATCACATTTATATAGTGAATTTTAAAATACTTAAAAGTGTAGAAAATTAAAAACTACAAATCAAGTAAGGAAACCAAAACGATTATTTAATTTCTGGCCAGTGTAAAAAAGCAAAAACAAAATTTAACTGATTTATTTCAAACTATTAATTGGTAATACTTGGTAATAATGTGTAAGTGACTGAACTTGATCAAGGATTTATATCCAGCTGGGTACTGGACAACTTAATATCCTATTTTAACCCTCAAACATGCTTCTCTATCCATTCTCCACAGGGTTTTTGTGAGAGTGGTCCCCAGTCACCCTAGCTCTCTAGCCTACAAGAAGCTTTCAATTAAGTGTTCCATGAACAAAAAAATCTCATTGGAAAACAGGAGAGCAAAAGAGAAGGAATGAGAGAAAATAGGGGTGGGGAGTAAAAGATCTGTGAGATTTTACAGAGGGCCCAAACCACAAGAAAGTCAGGACTGAATGCATGCTGGACATTCCCCGGGCCGGCGCTCATACACTTGGAAAAAGCCCGCTTTTTCAAGACAGGAAAATGATTTCAGCTGTGTAAATTGACAGTGGCCTTGTAGCTGAATATGGAGAGGGAGAAAGAGGGGAAGCCTTCAGCTCTATGTCATAATTCCTGCTTAGTAAAGAAGCCACTGGGGACCTACTCCTTCAGGGAAACCAAATTCAATATCACATGATCGAATGAAACGGTGTTAATTGTTACCAAATGAACCCGGCGATGGATATCACTTCAGCTCTGTAGTCTTACAGTTACACAGGTTTATTTTACCTTCTTTGAAGAAGTCTATCTATTCTAAATGATAAATACACAGTGTTCCCTGAAAACGTGGAGGCTGAAAGGTAAAGCCGGGGAGCTTTGAAGTGTGTCAGAAACAGCGTTAGTGGAATAGTATCGAGATATGCTCCATCAAGATGTTTACACGTACTGGTTATTTTAGCTTTCAATCTTCTCTTCTCTCCCAGGGTGGCATTACAGTAAATCCTGGTTTTAGATGTTGTGAAGCAAGCATTTCATGTACAGTAGACAATAACAGCATAGCCGCTTAGATCAGTCATTCGATTATGACAACGGATATAATTAGTGGTGGGCTTTAAACAGAAATGCAGCAAATGGCTACTGGGACTAGAAGACATATTTCTTCCTATAGCCACAGTTGGTTATAGACTGTAAACACACTTTGGTTTGCATGATTACAGACTCCCACTGTGATTTTCTCTATATGACTTGGGGGGGGCGTATGCAGTCAAATTCTGCACAGATAAAGTGCATCACAGCGCTCTGTAACAGTATGCCAATGAGTTCCCTGATCACAGGGTTATCAATCATGTGACTCAGAAGTGTGATCATCCTAAATTGGAGGGCAGATGCGAACAGGAAAGGTGGTGAGGATGATGCATGGTTAGGGACTGGAGGAATGAACACAGAGAGTGGTTTGACATAATTCCTGGGTTTCACTGCAGAGAGGGAAGTGGTGACTCTTGGCTTCTGTGTGCAGAGGTTAAGGGGTGATTGAATGTTGGTGTGTTGGTGTGTTGGTGTGTTGGTGTGCGCAGCTGTGCCAGCTGCTAGTGTTTGAGACAGTGTACACATGCATATTTTTGTGGCTGTGTGTTGCATTTGGGTGTGAATACATGACTGAGTGTAGGTAGGTTGATGTTTTAGTGAGGACATGTGTGTCATAATGTGTTTAATTGTACGCCTGTGTGCGTGTCGAAGACTGCATGGATAAGTGTGTGTGTGTGTGTGTGTGTGTGTGTGTGTGTGTGTACAGGCCAGGGTGGAGCTTTGTGCGAGGCCATCTATGTCTATGAGTAGATGTGGGCACCACAGCCACAGAGCCACCAGTCCTCTAACTACCACAGGCAGAACATTACTGGCCAATATGGGGTGAAATTGCATGGCTGGTCAAACTGGTTTTTGGGGTGAAAGTCTGAGAAAAACTCCAGATTACTTTCCATACCCGCAAGATCATCATTTATCATCTGACATGATAACAACATGGCCAACATGTCAACAAAATAAATCTGGGCACAGTTTCCATGGAAACTGTGTAGTTTCATCCCATTAGCTGCACTAACTTGCACCAAAACAAACAGCAAACATCCCAGTGCAGTACACTGAGTGAAACTGGTAAGGGAAAAAAAAATTACCCCCACAAGTCCCTGCAAAACAGTAGCTATGGTTACTGATCAATACCATCCTTGCTCCACTACATCAAACAAGTAAATGAAAGACTGTGAGGGACATATCTTGGGTACTCTGGAAGAAATTTGGACAATGTTGGACAGAGTGTGGTATTTCTCTCCATCTTGCCTTCATGGTTACAGATTGTCAAACATGCCCGAAGGCCTAGACCCCCTCTGCCTCCCTGTTCCATTCAATCTCCATGCTCATGACACTTCCACCAACTGAAGGCAGCAGTGAAGGATAAAGTGGCCTCTCCTTTCCTTTTGTTGTCCACCTTCCTTTTTTTCCTTCTTTTTCTCCACTTCACGTCTTGTGTCAGCTCACATCTCACTTGCAGCTGCACAAAGCATTAGGCACCACTTTTATCTCCCTCATTACATGTGTTTGCCAGCTCCATATCTGCCCATTCACACAAATGCTCACACACACACTTTTGCGCACACACACACACGCTGTGAGGCTGCGGTTTTGAGGCAGCTATGACACAATCCAGATTCTCTTAGCTGCCTATAGCAGGGAAATGTGTTTTGCGCAGAGCTATTTCCCTCAGAAGTCCAGATTTTTCCTGCCTAGCAGCTTTGATCCATATGGCACGGGGGGCTTGTGTCAACAGTCTTGTGTTTCAGCTGGAGGGCCCAGCGGACCCCCAATGTGTCACTCATTGCTCTTTGTCATTGCTTAGGTTTATTAACCACTATGTGGCGCTGTCAGTCGCTCTGTTCTTAAAAAAAACTCTCCACTGAGACAACAAACATCAAGAGGAAACATAGATGTGCAACCAAGCACAGACATGTACACATAGCTGGACACACACAAAGACACCAAAAACACTTGCCTCACAACAGGTTTTATGGAATGTGAGTTGAGGTCAGACGAATTTGAGTGGCACCATTAATGAACTGTGGTCAACATGCAGATTTTGTAGTACATGTAGAGTGCGTTTGGGTGTGTGACTGTGTGTGTCTTGAATGTGATAAAACCATGAGAATAAAATAATCACTGCTCTGTACATCACCTTGTCTTAAGAGAAACTGACCATACACTGTACATACGGTATACAGAAGAGACAGAAAAATAGTAGTGTCAGCAAAATAACTGTGAATAGTGAACTTTGATTATTTTACTTATGTGCACCTGATTATGGTGTACTTATCACATTATAATAAAGTGCCATAAGACATCTTGTAAATATCTCACTAAAACTAAGCCATCAATGCTGGATTTTAAAATGGCTTTTATATGGAAAACAGCAAATATCAATATTCCTTTCCTTTCTACCACAAAACCCATTTAATCAACTTAACTGTAGTGAGAAGTGATTTTGTCTTACTGGTAGATGTCTTTTCGCAGCACAGTGCGGGTCAGAGGGTTATCAGCTTGAGGAGCCATGCTGAGGGAACCAAGCTTCAGTACCAGAGTGTCTTCTTTTTTCACATGAGGATCTGCTGGCACATACACACATACATAGCTTTATAGAGCCTTTTTTGGTACAGCTTAATGGCTATTAGTCATTACAACAAGCAGACAAAACAATGATTTAATGATCTGTAGGAGTGTGTATAACCGCGGTTGGTTCTTCATAACCTCAGTTATTTCTCTTAGAAAATGTCTGTGCATACTAATGTGGTGGCTCTGCTATGTCTGGTCGGCCATGACAAGGGCTTTCATAGAGGCCCACAGACTCGAAGAATCCAAAACATAGCCTGTGACATAATACTGTCCCATCGTTGTAAAGTTTTCCATGTGTGTACACAAGCTTGCGTTCAAAAAAGTTCTCTAACCTGATGCTGAATGTTTGTCTTGGGCTGTAGGACAGAAGACCCTGATCACACTGGTGTTAATGTAGATGAGAGGCAAACACCGAGACGTCAGCGTGTGGCTTCTCATTGGCTGGCCTGCTGACTTCCCACGCTCTCTGTAACGTCTTGGTACTGTGGCCTGAAAATATATCAAAAATTTCAAAATGAAGATTACAGTATATAAAAGTGCAAATAATACATGTTTGTTGTTACTGGCTTTCATGACAGATTCACCATCATCACCAGAGAGTAGTGTAAAAAAAATGGATAAACGTTTTCAGCTGCTTTGTAGTTGATTCACCATGTGACTCAGCTCTTGACATACTGCACTGGTATTACAGACTGACAGACACTCATTTTTTACCTACCTGAAAGACTCCTGCTACAGTGGCCAGTAAAGGGCAAGACAGTAGCACATCAAAGGGCTGAGCTGTCAGCAGGATTTCTCTCAGGTACTGAGGTGAGCTGTCAGCCAGAGGATCAGTGGTCACCTGCTGACTGGCAGTGGTAGCACTGCTGCGCGTTGGCCGCTCGGGCCGGGTGGTTAGTTTGTGACGGACATTTTTGGTCACAGCCTGTGTGTAGGTGATGGACAGGAAGCCGTGCTGCTGGTGAGAGCCCTCAAGGACTTTAGCTGCCGTCTGGACAGTGGTGGGATAGAACAAATCACTGTGACGATAGATACCATCACGCAGAGCAATCCAAGACAAAAACTTTGTTCAGTATTATTTTGGCCTGATTTCTTGGAGAGGGTAGAGTCTGGTTAAAAATAACAAATCAAGATTTAGTGATATAAATACATTTTGAGGCGTGTTTCATTTCTTTATAAAAAGAAATTTGGCTTTACAGACGGAAATTTAGAAATGATTTATTCAACACAGATCATTTTAGAAAAGCTATTTTCTAAAATTGAGCAATGCTTCTTTTAAAATTGCCCAAATAAACGAGATCTAAATTTCCACTTGCATTTCAGGACAAGACTTAATCTCCACCAAGAAAAACAGCCCACCCTATTACTATACAAAACTCTAAAAGTGCCAGCCAAGCTGAAGCTACTGGCAAAACAAGGTTCTAGCAGATTTTTTTCATACAGTATTCTATGAAGTAATTTAGATTGGAGATGCAACTCATTCCCCTTAAAGAGACACATACATTTTATCTGTATACATTCTTTAAGGGCTGAACTGAAATGCATAACTATTCATGATTTTTCAGAAAAGCCAGATCTCCAATCCAATCACTGATATATAAAGTAAAGGGATAATCACTTAAAAATAAATTAAATAAAAGTTCTCCAACCTCCATGCTTAAAAGAAAGGCAGAACTGTCAAAACATTAAGGTAGTCTGCAAAAACACCCAATAACAGTGGACTAAATAGCTGTTCTTAAATCTATGTAAGCATAAAATCATGAGCTATTTTGGGAAAGGTTCTGCAATAATTGGTAATAATATCATTTAAAAATATTCGAGTTTAGAGTACATTCCTCAGAGACCAAGTGTGTTGCTTAACCAGCAATGAAGGCCTTCTATGTGATTGATTTTATTAGTTTGCGATTGTGACTCTGATTACAGTTTGGTGCTCATGGAAATTTCAAGAGCAGCAGTATAATTATAAGGGACCATTTCAAAGCACTGGCCTGTAAAACATCTCTGAGGAGCACACTGGACATCTGAAGCCACTGTTGATGGAGGTTAAGCAGAATCAACTACAAAGAAGAAGATCTGTATTCTTACAGGAGGGAAAAAGCCAGAAAAGTGGCTAAAAGAGTCTTGCTTGCTGACGGGTCGAACCAACACAGTGCGTCTGTTCAGCTTGTCAGTGCAAGACAGGACCACTCCTCCACAGCTGCCCGAACTCCGAACACCCTCCTCCATACTGGAGGTGAGTAGAGGGAAAGAGAGAGATAGATAGAGAAAGAGAATGTACAGAGATGGACAGAGAAGGAAAGAAGTCCCAAACAGGGGCAGAGAAAGCAATTACAAGTATTCAGATGGAAAGTAGAAGAAGAAATAGAAAGGAAAGAATTTTTTTTAGAAAAATTAAATTGATTAAAACCAAAGGGAGGTTACACCAGTTTGAACCAGCTGAAATGTTGTCATGGTCTTATACTACATCAAAAATAACAACACTAGTGCAGATGTTTAGTTCTGGGTTGAGCAGTAATTTGAGTGAAAAATAGAAGAATTTTTTTTTAAGGTACAGTACTTGATATCCAGGACTTCTAATGCAAGATAAATATTGAGAAAAACACTTAACAAAAATGTTCAAATTATTTAATTGAGTGTGCAGTCTTCATTGTTTAAATAAACTGCTCAAATAATGTAAACTCTGCTTTCTGCAGCATGTATGCAGGCATCCTTACTGTAAATGTGCCTTTGGAATTCGGCACAAGTATAAGACCATCACCAGATGAGATTTAATCAACATGAGAAATCTTAAGTCTCCTCCCCCTCACACACAAAGAAAAACTGTTGCCATCAGATTTCATTGGCTCAATTATCTCAACAATTAGAGCCACTGGAGAGACAGGGGAAAGTAGTGCTCTCAATTTATTTGCAATTTCTTCAAAATTTTCAGGGTGGATCACAATGCTACATGTGTGGACACCCTTGGTTGTGGCCAAAAACAATCTTCCTTTATTTTCCTGTCTGTCCAGCATGAGGAGAGATGAAGAACCTTGATTAGGAGCAGCAGAATAGCAGAGGCACATTGTGTAGAGGCCTAATGCTGCTATGCCTGCTCAAGGACAGACAGAGGCCTCACCACGGCTGTCTCCTTGCACTGCAGAATGAGTCCTTCATAGTGGCCAGAGTGCCAGCCCTGCCCTGGCCTGAGGAGACACACAAGGCCAAGCTTAAATTGGGCATCTGGGACTACTTATACTGCTGTGCCGGGGACTGATGATATCTCTTTAATGGCAATAGTACTGTAGTTACAGAATAGCTTGTAGATAAATGGAACACATGGTGATAGTAACATTATTAATCAAGCTTTTAGAAGCCTGGAGGCGTGTAATGGATGTAGCTACAGTATGTAATGTACTGTATGTACATGTAATTAAGATACAAACTGACGTATTATTTAAAAATGCAAGACATGTATTTAATGAGGGGAAATGATTTCAACATAAATAATGTGAAGCACATTATGGGATTTCCATTTATTGCTGTGTTCATCCACAAGGAGCAAAAAGCACCTGTAAAACAGAAATCAAAAGATGTTAACATGAAAACAGACAACAGTAAATCCACACACACACACACACACACACACACACACACACACACACACACACACACACACACACACACACACACACACACACACACAGAGTATACGTGCGCAGTGTTATTACATTTGCTGCAGGATGCCAGATCATGCACAAAGCATTAACACAATGGAAATGGTTCAACACCATCTGCATTATTTCTTTTACACCACCCTCTCACGCAGCCTGCCCCCTGTGACTCTATTATGCACCACCAGGACACCAGGAGCACAATAAGTGAAAAGTTGGCCTACTAGTGAGTGTATATGTGTGTGCGCACGTCTTTTATGAATTGTTATCATTTGTGTGTGCTTGTGCGTGTGAATATCTCTTTGTAATCTCCACTCTCTCAGCTGAGAGAGTGACTAATATATATGGACCCCCCACAGATCCCCATCTCTCTCATCATCCCTCTCTTTTCTCTCTCTCTCGCTCTGTTCGCATCCCGTCATCCCTCACTCCCAGCCATTTGCCGAACAGCTGGAAGACATCAGCTTCAATTTGTGTGAGCGGCTCTTTGGAGTGAATACGGCTGAAGTGTCACCGTCCGTCCTCTCCCTGTGGGGGGGTGGGGGGGGGTGGGGGGGGTGGGGGCGTCTCTGTGTTTCTGAGCAGTTCAAGGAGCACCGTTGCTAGGAAAGAGAGGTTTTCCAGTTTTCTGAACTTCCCATCAGACAGGAAACACCCACCAAAACAGTTTCATAACCAAACACACCATCACCTCTTAATGGTTTCTATGCCTCCTTTTCACTCCACTCCTCTGCTCCATGATAGAACCACACCTACACCCACCTATTTTCTATTTCATGGGCCTCCCTCTCTTGTCATTTGCCTTCCTTCATTCACCCTTTCTTGTCTTCCTCTTATTTTGATAGGATCAGAGATTCAATTACTGTACATATTTACCTCCCCTATCTAACTTTCCATTCATTTTCCAGCAGTGAGATAGATAAGGCCAGATGAGACATTTTCTCTGTCAAGCTTGATTTAATCTGACCCACTCCACACAAATAACCTGGGCTGGGTGCTGAAATACCTCACAATTATCGGTTCAGAATGATTAATATGGACTCCAAACCCTGTGGGCTCTCTTGTATATGTGGATGATACAGATTAGCATGGGCCAGGAGCCCAGAGGTCCTTCATTGTGTCCTAAACAGCCATGACTGTAACCTGGCTTAGATGATGGAGTGCTTCTGCCTGCCAGAGTTTTGGTTGGTTAAAAGCGTGTTGAGACCGTGTTGTTAAATGCACATTAAACTGAAATAACCTAGAAATGAGAAAATTGACCCATTATCTACTTGGGAAGGCGTAGAGGTCTACTAAAGAGATTACAGTTGGCTCTGTCTCAGAAGCAATTGGACACACACCTGTGGAGAGCAGAGCAGTATGATATAATGACCAGCGACACCTTCATGCTCGAAAACAGTCCAACCACTGACATTGTCCTGGCTTGAAGGTGATACCGCAAAACTGTATGTTACACACGTGTCCTGACAGGATATAAATCACCCAATGATGGAGAAACAGGGAGGTCTAGGTAGTGAGGTTCAAAGCCAAGGCAGTCATCTCTCTGACCTGTGCTGACATGCTTATGACCTAGCTAAGGTGATTTTGAAAATCTGGTAAATCAGAATTAATATCCATTATCTTATCAGTGGTACAAGCATTGATTGCTAATGATGGGGTTCAATATGGGCGCGGGGCCCAGGAAAGTCTTATCTTCCTTTCACCGTCTGGAAGGACGAACTTATACTGTAGGAACGTATCTACGCGGGCATGTAGGCATACGGAGTTGGAAACGCACGCAAACACACTCTGGTTCGCTGGATGAACATGCTGGATCAGTAGAACATTGTTTCATTATCTCTTCAGACCGAGACAGGGGGAATTGCCTCCTGCTAAGTGGTCTCTTCCTCAGGCACGTACACAGTGCATGCTTGGAGCTGCTGACTCCATCAAAGAGGTATGTGATCAAGGCAACGAGGAGGAAATAAGAGAGAAAAATAAGGAGTATTTAGGAGTGTGTGGGACATTGGAAAACAAAACAAACAAAAAAAACCCCAGAAATCTTTAGTCACAGCTTCAGTTTCATTGTGTTGCAGTATGTGCTTTCATAATTTAAGAGCCCAGAGCCAAATTACCCAATTTTGACTGGAACTTGACGTGGAGAAAGATTACCATAAGGATGCAGTGGAACATCGCCCAGTGGTTTTCCTCCACTAACAATGTGTTAATGTTTCTGTGAATTGATTCAGACACCGCAGGCAGAAAGAAAATGACTGACGGACTGAACTCCTCTGCTCTGTGAGTCAGAGTTGGGCCAACTCAGAGCCCGCTCAACTGGTCCATCCAGTCTTTGGGTCCATCTGTCTGTCTATCTGTGTGTCTGTCTGTGTCTCTGTCTGCTTGTTAGTCTGTGGTCACCGCCGCAACAGCTGTCTGGAAAGACGATGACGCTGGGGTGATAATCCGAAAAATCACCCCTATAAGCAGAAGTGGGAACAGACAAAGTGTTAGTGGTATTGGTGGTAAAGACAGTGTGTGCGTGCACGCTCGTGTGTGTATGTGCGTGTAGATTATAAGAGCGCAAGTGTATGAGAGCCAGTAAAATGACCTGGTTACAGAGGTGGTTACAGAGATCATTTAGACATGACATTAAGAAGGTTTCCATCCAAATGCAGCACAAATTTGAATGGAATTCCCAGGAGATAGATAAAAGAAAATTCTGTGTAATGCTAATGTAAGTCTACTGCAGTCACACAATTATGAGAAGTTGATTCTTTAAGACAAACAGATGGTGGGGCTAATTTTCCAGTTGGAATTCATGAATCACTGCAGTAGGAGAGGGCATAATAAGATGGCGTGATTAAAAGAGTCCGAACTGACAGTGATATATATATGTATATATGTATAT
>JANJYP010022660.1:0-19476 GCA_024605115.1 Rastrelliger brachysoma | reverse complement strand
GAGAAAGGGGAAATTAATGTGGGGTTTCATTAAGTATGTTTCTGTCATATTCTGAAATACTGTTGCAATTTTTAATTATTTGAGGTAAAGAGGATCATGAGCCCAAAAACTCCTGCTTGTGAATACAAAATTTTAAAGAAATTGTTTTCATTGTAATCAATAATATATATTTAAGATTAAAGCAGTGATTAACATTACTGGTATTCAAAATGGAAGAGAATATATCTCCTAAAATGTGACTAAGAGCTGCAGAGTATCAGATTTAGTACTGTAAAATTTTCAGGTTTCTGGGCTACTATTGAGTTGTATGACAAAATCATTAGAATACATTTGAATACGTGCATTATAAAATATAGATTTATATAGGAATCCAACTGCTCACAATCCCAAAATGGCCGTTTGGTGCCTCTGACTGACTCTACAATAATAAGATACAAAAATAGTGTAAGTGCAAATAGTCTTTGCTCAGCTCTGAGTATAGTCTGTAGCCTTTAAAACACTACAGCATAATAGCAACACCTGCAATAATTCTCCATAAACTAAATGAAATAGCAGAAAGAAGTTGAGACGGCCACGTAACTAGGAAAAAGAGTCAAACAAATTTATGCTTTGAATAGATGTAATTTGTAGATTCTAAAAAAAAATCATAATTGAGCGTCAGAAACGTGGTGCAGGACAGAGGTCTCTGCTGGATAAGGTAGTCTAGGAAATTAAGTTGTAATACTGTTAATGACCTCAGATGAGAGCAGCAACAACTGATGGAACAGAAAATTAATCAGTGACTATTAGGACATGACATTTCCTGGTTTCAATATGTGATGACTAGGTGTTTGGACTATTAGACCACTGTGACTTTATAGGAAAATGATGATGCTTTTTTTTCACTATTTTTTTAAAAAGAAAATTGATTAATTAGTTTCAACCCTAAATCAGACCCTCATTTTATAAACCTGCTTCCAACTCCAAACATACAGAGTCATGAAACTCACTCAACACACACACCATCAGCAAGTATAGGAACAAATTTATTTCAATTTAAAACAGATACCTTGTCATTATGTTTCTCTCTTAGAAGGCGGCAATGATCATAAGTCATGTTCATGTTTGAATGAGGATCAGGCAACAGTGGTTGAAACAAATACATGAAACACATAAAAAAATATGGCAAGAGTTATGTAAATCAATAAATCGATAATAACCAACTGATTGGAACCCCTTCATAGTGGAGGGCCCTGCTTCAATGAAAACATCCAAGCCCTCACTTCCAACACAAAATAAACAGCACATGCAATTATAATTACAGTTTCTTAAAAAACAGCAGATTATCTTTTAAATCTTCAATCTTAAATACAGAATAAAGTCTTTGTGTGTACTTAATTGTCTATCCTTTTAGTCTCTGGTGTGTTTTATTTAAAAAGGGGGACCATCTCAGGTGGTGGTCCTTTGATGATGACCACAGCGTTGGCACTTAGAGAGAGCCTGGCTCTAAAGAGAGTGGGGTTGGCACACTCAGTATAATACATAATTTACATTTGGTTTACATACAAAATAAAGAGGAAAAAAAAAAACAGCATTTTATACACCACTACACAATTGACCTTCAGGTTTCATTGGAGTGAGGAAAAATAAATCAAGTGGTCCTAAATATTAGTGTTCTGGTAATGTTTTCTTATAATACAGAAAATGAAAAAAAAAAAAAAATAAGGGAACAAGCTTTAAGTTTTGAATATGCACAAACTTGATGTCCAAAAGATAAGTTAGATTCCAATTATTCCAACTAACAAGCCCACAGGAAGGTACATAACACACCCACAGGGCCAGCAATGCCTAAAAACAGCTTTCATTATTCAAGGCAATAAATACGAGTGTTGAAGTGAAAGACCATTCCCGTCTTTCCCACCGGTTGATGCTCAAACAGACAAGGATGAAAGAATGAGAAGTTTCATACAGAGTGCCTTTCCTCTTTCCCATCTCACACATGTTGAGATTAAAAAAAAAAAAAAAATTGTGTCAAAAAACACACACTGTGCAACACAGGGCTGCTAACAAAACCGCCACACTAATGACAGCCAGTCAGACCTTGACCATGTGCCAGAAGTTGTAGAGTCAAGTTTAAGAGTCACTCCATTAAATGAGCTGCACTCAACACGCAGGAAATGTGAACACTGATAAATACTTGGGTATCCATACTGCTATATCCTTCCGCTCACTTAATACTGGCGCTTCAACCCGTGCAGACCCTCTTTATGACAGCAGTCTCCATCTAATGGTTGACTGTCTGCTTCCTTGTGACAAGCTTAGTGTAATTTTCAGCAGACAAAATGACAGTTACAAACCATACTGGCTTTTTAAAAAATATATACATTTTAGCCCCATTAAGTTAGTGTTCAAACTTGCTTAGTATTTTGGAAGCATATGTTTGTGTTGAAATTGATTTTTCCCAACTTTCAGGGCTATGTTTGGTTTCTGTTAAAGTTACAGAAATTAGTGAGAGGTTATGATGTAATGCCTTGAGAAAAAGTATGAGAAAGAGAATGACTATAAAAGATTAAGTGGTGCCCATTCCTTGTTTTGCTGGAGATGGGTTAAACAGTACAACTTTTTTTTTTTTATCAAATTACAATTTAATAAAGTTGAGATCAGAGTAGTGTAAAAACACTACAGTAGTTCAAGTACCAGACTGCATTGTTTTTCATCTAACACCAAGCTCTTACATCTTTGATTGATGACTGCTGACATTCCTTAATTTTACGAAAATGCTACTTATTAATGCAAGTTTTAAAGCAGCCGATTACAAATACAATCAGAGCATCTTTGACTGCTGCATTTGCTCTACAAGCCCCACATGACTTTTTTTCCCCCCATAGAAATGATAAAAAGAAAAGACGACCCCCAACAGTCAACAGAAACCAGCAGCTGCCCTGAAGGTGGGAATTTATACGCTAAACTAGACAAAATGGTCAGTCATAAAAGTGTGAGAATTGTCATTAATGGGTTAAAATATACAAAAAGCTGCAAGCATGGTCTTCAAGAATTTCCTGGCTGTCAGCTACGACTCAAAATACTCTAGGGAAACATGCAATACTCATGTGTAGTGTCTTTACTGATAAGTGTTTCTTTACTGCATGAGTAGGACAGCTAACACCGCCACACCAATGCAAAACAACAAAATGAGAAATAGTTGAAGGTCTGAGAGCCACATACTGGGTCCACCTAATTTACCAAAAGGGCCAGATACATAAAGAAATACAGAGACAAAACTGCTTAGTGTTGGTAAACTCTCCCTACACACACGCGCGCACACACACACACACACACACACACCTTGCCTATACTTCTTATAGCACACACACAAGTAATCTCCATTTATAAACAAGGATTAGTAGTGGATGACTTGGTTCACTGTGGTCCTGTACTCCACTCCCCGCTGTCTGATGCCTGATGCACTGTGATAGCCCTTAATGAGGATGAAGGATAAGTCACCTGTACAAAAGGTCAAAGACCAAAAAAGTATATCTGCACTTCACTGGCACTATCAAAGCAAGCCTCAAAAAACTGGAAAATAACAATGCAAAAAAACAACAACATAATTTTTGTGTTAAATTACAAAGAGCAAGCATGGACCTGCTGAGGTCTTCAATCACTGATAAAAAATTCCACCTACGTTCGTACTGTACATTTTTCTAGGTATGCATTACAGCGCTGCGTCTATAAACCAGGAGAGGAAATACAAGTTTCTTTTTTTTTTTTTTTTTGTTAAAAATCAAACAAAACAGATGTGAGGGCTCCTAAAGAAACCAAACATTATCATCATGGATGGAGACGTGATGGCAAGTACAACTGGAAATGTCTCAATAAGAAATAGAAAGCAGAGATAAAGTCCTTACTATACCAGACATTCGTTTTTTTGTTTGTTTTTGTTTTTTTGTTGTTTTTTTTTTTTTTACAGCAGTTCAGACTCAAGTAGGCTCCGCCATGAGAAAAGGAGCACTTCAACATGACAGAATCAAAAGCAGTCAAATTATCAACACCTTCAAACCTGGTCCATAAATTAGATAAATAAAAAAAATCTTTACTCTTAAATCATCTTGTCACCATACTGTTTTTACCAGCCCTAGTTAGTATTACTCTGGAGCCAGAGCTGTTGCAGTAGTGTGGAGTTGTGAGGGTTTAAGAGGCTGGTTGGAAGGAACCTCTCGTCTCTGACTATTGCTCCTTGCCGATCATTTGCTCAACACCACTCAGCTCTGTGTAGTCCTATTAATCAAGTGAACAAAATCCATTATCACAGTATCAATACTACCATAAATTCATAGGAAAAAAACTGTATGCTAATGAAAGAAGTTGATACTTTGTTTTTTTGCCAAAAGATGGTGTACCACAGAGCATTTTTGTACACGAGTGTTTTGTGTATATGTATTTACAAACAAATATACACAAACATTTGCAGACTTCAGAGTGCGTTTTCTGTCAAAGATTCATAGCCCCTCTTCCTCTCACCACTCAACAGCAAGCAATCTTTTTATAAACAAAGTGACTATACAGTTTAAAAAAAAAAAGAAAGAAAAAGTAAACAGAAGCACATCCTGATATAATGAATGACTATGTCACTGTCAGGAAGTGTGTCTGATTGGACGGCTGAGTGATGCAGGTGTGACATCAGAGATGTTACTGCATGGATTCTTTTCACACCCTGGGTGTGGGCGTGTCTAATTTACAGCTTTTATTTTGTTGAATGAGCTACTTGCAGCCCGAGCTGCAGATGCACTCTGTGGGCTGAAAAATACTGATGTCATCACGCTGCTTCTGCCAATCGGAGTGGAGCCCGTGTCAAAAGTGGTGTCCTCTCACCCGCTATGAGTGTTTTGTGATAAGGGTGTGGGTGTGTATCAGTGGAGCCAGATGCTGTGAAGGTCACATGGAAGATTGTCCCTGTGAATCCATACAGAAAACCTCTGGAGGAGGGAAGCCATGTGATTAACATAAAGCATAAAAAAAACTAATCCGCACAGAAATCTTGAAAGGATACTTATCAAGTAAATTTGTAGTTGCTTCTTTTTTTTTTAGATGTCTTTGTTATGCAAAGTTTAAAAGTTTTTATAGATTTTTCTTATCACCGTTCCATTTAGCCATAATTTGTTAAATAGAAGTAGACGTAGCAACAAATTTCTATCATTAAAAACATTTTAAAAATCTCAGCAATGGACAGATTTTGATTTGCTATTTCTTGCCCTCTCGTGCTTTTTGTCTTAAGTGTGTTTACATATACATTTACTTCATTATATATATATTTCTATTTTTTGCGATTGCGATGCTCACACTGGTGGGTACATTCATAGATGCGAGGTGGAGACAGAATCCTCGGCCCACATCCCCTTGCGTCCTGTGTGAGACCTCACATCCTGTCCCAACACTGTCACACTGTGGTAGGATTTCAAAAAAGGAGCACCGTGCCGCTCGCTGGTCCTCAGATGGTTTTTGGGGAATTCAGTGTTCACTACTTTCCACACTGGTGGGAGCTCAGAAAAGTTGATGACGCAGGATCTGATCTCACATCACTTGGGGTCAGCTCCGGAGGGCCAAGGGGTTTGATGCTGCTATCCACCAAATCACAGCTCCTCGCTAGCCGATGCCACACACACACACACACACACGCAGGCACGCACGCACACACAAACGTACCACACACAAACACCAAAGTCCCTTTCAGTCGCTGTACAGCCCGTGTGAAAGGTTTGTGTGCCAGATAAAATGTGCCAGAGCCAGCAGCTGTGGCCAAATCAGACACGGAGCAGCTTTGGGAGGAGCGAGGACTCTGACACAACAAGCTGCCGAGCAAAGGAGGAAGAGGGCGAGCTTTGGTGAAAGAGAAGGGCGGCGTTTGCAGGTGGGAGGATCTGTGAATGTAGTGTACAGGGGAAAAAAAGAAAAAAAAAGGAAGGGTTCTGTTGGTTGTGTGAGTGAGTGAGTGTGTGTGTGTGTGTGTAAGTATGTATGTGTGTGTTTGTGAGAGCGTGATGTGCTGTGTTATGCATGAGGAGGTTGAGCACACACTCCAAAAGAGGTGTGCATTTGTGCAACGGGGAGGAGATGTGCATCGTACGAAAGCCCTCACACCAGGTTGTACTCTTTGAGGTTGAGCTGTAGGATGGTGTCTTTGACAGCTGCAAACACAAAGCGGATGTTCTCAGTGTCTGTGGCACAAGTGAAGTGAGAGTAGATGATCTTGTCGCTGTCTGGGTTTAAGTCCACAAACATCTTGAGGATGAACTCCCGCGCTGCCTGTGCATCTCGCTGGGGACCTAAGATATTGACACAGAGAAGATCATATAGGCACATTCATATATTTCTACCTATAAGTAGCAGGCGGTATTTATTTGATTTGGTTTGATTACACTGTCATGTCTATGCATTTAGTATTGATATTTAGAAGCGAGGCTGACCCTAACTTAAGAAGAATGGCTCAATCTTGACCAGTAAGGGTTGGATGATGTCACCAAAAATCACCATGGTAACAATTAATAAACAAGACCTTGTTACATGAATCTGTGAACAAGATTCCCAGACCTCACAACCAAACACTTATTAATTATTAGTACTGAAAAATTACAAAAAGAAAACTTCATATTTATTTACCATTAACAGCAGTACATTTTAGGGATTTGTTTGCTAGAATAGGACATTCAAAGTAATATATGGCTTCATTCAACATATTTTGCAAATGTCAAAATAAGTAGGCCTGATATAAATAGATCTGAAATACATTTTTATGACTTCTCCTATGTCACCATCTGAATAACTGGTCCCCTTAGAGTTACATTATTTTAGTAAATATTTTTGTGACAAACTGGTGCATCTGAAACCAGCATCCAGACTGTGAACAGGTACTCAGGGGAGACCGTCGTTTCTCATGACCAGATAGTAGCCAGATTTGTAGTAAAACACTCAGCTGCTGGAAGTTGTAGCACATATTTTATGGCAAACTATAGCTCATCATTATAAGTTACATTACAGTTTACTGCTAACCTAACTCTGCTTGGATGTCTGACATGTCTTGACTACAGTTACATTCATCAGTTGAAGAGAGAACAGCACATAAATAATGTGTAAATGGTCTCACCATCAAACTCAGGGAAGTAGTCCACCAAGTGCGAGTAGGAGATCTTCTCCTCTAGCAGGTCCTTCTTGTTGAGGAAGAGGATCACAGAGGAGTTTTGAAACCAGGGGTAGGTAATGATAGTCCTGAACAGAGCTTTACTCTCCTCCATGCGGTTCTGGATGGGAAACCGATGTGATTAAGGTAATGATCTGTCGTATTTATACTTTATCTTTCTCATTTGGATATTTGCATTTCTCTGCATGAAAAGGCTAGCTGTGAACAGTTTAACACAGAGACATTTATATTAAAGCAAGATAGTAAGTATTCAATATCTCAAAATATAGTGCAGCAAGATTGTTGTCTGTATTACATTTACAATCATTCCAGGTCAAAATAAAAAAGTCATACTAAAAGATGACAAAAACAAGCGGATATATTTTATGTTCACATACCTCGTTGTCTGACTCCACCAGGACCTGGTCATACTCGCTCAGCGCCACAAGAAACATGATGGAAGTGACGTTCTCAAAGCAGTGAATCCACTTCCTCCTCTCTGACCTCTGACCTCCGACATCCACCATCCTGATGGCAGGATGAAGAGGAAGGAATAACAAATGATGAAGCAAGAAGGGAGGGGGAAAAACATTAACACTTACGTCTTTACAGCCTAACTGATGCTGAGGTATCATTTTCAAGATTAGATTCACACAATTTCTACAAGTGCTCAGAGTTAAACAGGACAAGTTTAAATTTGTGTCCTGGAAATGCTGTAAGAGCTGCTTTTGTTGTTTTAACAGAGGTATTGAACCCATCAAGAGGGAGATTTAACAAAAGTACTAAACTATGAACCTTATTATATATAGCCTAGTAGTCCTTAAAGATATTTTCTAGCTTAGTACTTCCTTGAAAAATTTTCAGCACGACCCGAATAAAAATCTCGTCCCATAACCTCGGATATATGAAAGCATTTTGTCTTTTTTATCATTTATTTTGGTCTGAATGATTTGTTAAGGGGGAAAAACACTATTTAGAAGATTTAGGAACTTTATTTGAAGTAAACTTCAAAGTTTGATATAATGTTTAACTCCTGATGGATTCAACACCTTAAGAAGATTAATCAGATTCATAACTTCCTAGACATGAAGTTTTTTTTAAGAATCTCTGAGCAAATATGTGCAAATGTCTTTATGTGACAAAAACAAAAACTACACAAAACAAGAAAGACGTGAAGCGTGAATATGATTTTGTCCTGGTGAGTAGGTGAGTCATGCATGGCACCACAAAGTTGAAAGATTCCCACTTAAGACAAATGTAGAATAAGTTTTAAAATGAATGCCACTCTGTTGCTTTTAGTAGGAGACACTTGCTAGAAATTACATTGAGAGGCATTCATCTGTAACCCTCTCCTGGTCATAACAGGAGTCAACATCAGATCTTATACTAGATCACTTCATCCATTTCATGTCATACAGTGAGAGTGGATGCATTTGTTTCTAAACCTTCTCTGGTGTATGTGACCACACAAGAACCACTGAGAAGTTGAAACTCACTCGGAAGAGACAAATATGGGAAACAAGAGGAACATAAAATGAAGCACAGACGTATAGACGGAGAGAGGAACATGTATAAATGATAAAGGACCACAGGAAGAAAGGGAGATGTTAGAGACAGATACA
Source organism: Rastrelliger brachysoma (assembly GCA_024605115.1). Lineage (NCBI taxonomy): Eukaryota > Metazoa > Chordata > Actinopteri > Scombriformes > Scombridae > Rastrelliger > Rastrelliger brachysoma. The sequence continues at coordinate 10,701 of JANJYP010022660.1, read as the reverse complement.
GGGGCACCTCTGATGATGAGATCCTTTTCATGGTAGAAGGATGCCTCCTATGTCACCTAATGGGAAGCTATAAGCTGAGAAGTTTATATCTATAAGTAGGACATGTATAATTCATTAAGGGTGAACTATCACAACGAACTAATCTGAATTTACAATGGAAAGTTTGATTTTGCCACTTATGCAGACTGGCATTCGATGAATCCATTCATGAACAGCAATTCAGGCTGATAGACTGACTGATAGATGTGTGAATCCTCAAAAGGTTTCAGCTTCCCTGAGCTTCTCCTTGACAAGGTCACCTTTCATTCTTGGGGGAGTTTAGGTCCCAGTTTCATTAAGCCTTCATTTGATACAACTGATCTAGGAAAATTGTTTGCGTCAAGAGCTTTTCTTGTCAAATTTATATTGAAATGACATTTAACTAACCCTATGTTTTTTGGTGCAACACTGGATGCACAGGCCCAAGCCAGCAGACCAGGTGCACCATGGTCTGAGAAATCCGTCCAAATCAGCTTTAATTTACAATGCAAGGGTGCCCCCTGGTGGTGGCCCAGTCCACCATGGTCCACAGAGACCCTGTGCCAATATAGGCCCTGCAGGACCTGCTGCCCAAAATAACATTCCTCCACCGCGGAGAGGACGACCTCGTTTCTTCTGCCAGCCGGAGAGGAAAGGAGGAGAGGAGGAGGAAGAGAGGAGGTGACCCATTTACAGAGACTGGGCACCAGAATGTAGGACTTTGTGTTCATTAAGGGTTGTGTTATGTGTGGTACGGTAGCTGTTGGTGGCAGGAGATAAGAGAAAGTGTAGGACTATGAGGAGATGATAAAATGGTAATGACTTTAATTTCTAGGGAGGGAAGGGTCAAGAGGAGTACAAATGAGATATAGACACTCAAGTTAAAAACGCACAAAAGTCACCTAAGTTCTTTCTATTAAAGAGGAGGACAAATATTACGGTTTATACAGGGCTCAGGTCAAAAACACATCAGTTGACTTATGAGTTAATGATGTCACAACATAACATGGAGGGAGTGAGCCAAAAGATGCATCTTTCTACCTGAAAATGATGCTTTGCAAGTCGAAGGGGTACTCTATGATTCCTGTGGTGGGGATGCGCACCCTGAGCACATCCTGCTGAGTGGGAAGATAGTTGGGATCTGAAATACGATCCAGATCGGTAAGATAACTACAGGCAGGCCCAGTCCAGAAAAAGGAGGGAGATAAACAGAAAAAAAAAGAGAGAGACAGAAAAACAGTTATATAAAGCGTGACAGGCAATTACCACAACCCCCCTGCCATTCCAGGAAATTTGGATGAGTCCTGTTGAGGAAGCTTCACAGAAAAGGCCACATCAAGGAAACAAAAGGGTGTTAGTCAGTGTCACTGCTCCACCAACACTCTCGTTCCATAAAACCCCTAAAGACTTTGAAGGTTAGCTGTTAACCTGCCACTTTTGCTTTAATTCGACTATTTCAATTAACAATTTGCAGGTTGTGGATTATGTTGCAGACAGTGAGGCGGGATCAGTGACAGTAGTAGCAGTGACTTCAGTAACAGAAACAGCAGCACCTGGAATAAGATAAAGAAGGTTTAGACGAGTATTATATCAAAGGAAGCAGGAAGCTTAGTTCAAATAAGAAGAGTCCAAATTATTCCATATTTTAAACAGTGTCAGATTGATTAACTTCCTGGATAATCTTTGATATCATTGCCTAAATCCTTCTTCATCTGGTATTTAATGGCTGCTCCCCACAAGCTTCAGTGCAGCATGTCTGGCCTTTTTGTTTTTATCCTGGAGCCAGAACCTCTGCACAACTCTGAACACAAACCACTGATCTCCAATCAGGTTAACTGACCTGGCCCTCAGGCTCATTTGATCTAAATACAACAGTATCCTCTGTGGGACAAATGGATTTATCCTTGCCAAGCAACTTGTGCATAAGGCACATGCATGTTGGTAAATATTCTGTAATTTCATTGACTAACTTTTGGTATAAAACCAACATAATAACTTTTTGAGATACAATTTATTAAAAACCTATACACCCATAAATGAGCATGTAGCCTCCTTCTAAACCAGTGTGTTAATATCCTGACAGTCATCAGTGGTTTTTGTCCTCTAGTCATGGTGATTCTGCAGTCCTGGTGCCACAGGGGTACCTGAAGATGACGTTCTCCAGGTCAAATGGATACTCTATTATGCCCGTGGTGGGAACACGGACCCTCAGCACATCCTGCTGGGTGGGAACATATCCCTCCGCAGTCACACGGTCAATATCGCTAAGGTAACTGGAGATATACATGAATATGGATAACACTGAAATGAAAACATATTAAATGCATTTCATTCACACACACCAAATAAACAAAAACATGTTAAACATAAGACATGCCCAACATAAGCACACCTTCATGTGTGTAAACCTAGAGCAGCATTTAACTGTAGTACAGGAAGTCTACAACCAGGGGGCACTATAAAAAGAAACAAGGGCCTTGAGGCATTTAGCCTGAGGTCACATATTATTATTACTATGTCATTATAGAAAACAAGGGGCTCCAAACAACAAAGTGCAAACACAATTGCCAATTTTGATTAAAACTGTGGTTTGGAGGTCATTTTCTTGTACTTTTACAAGTGATGACATTCTGACATCAAATAATGTTTAACTTTAAATTAAAGTGGACCTGGAGAGGAGTTATATTTTGTGGAAGGACTTTTTAAAGGAGGACACAATTACGTTCTTTTGCATTCAAGACGGTTATATTGACAAATATCTGTTAAGTGTGAGCATGGACACTTTAAATACTTGAGTATGCTCATAGATGACAGTTTGTAGTTTTTACCCACAGATACACACGGTGGTGGCTTCGACATTATGGTTAACTGGTTAAGAGGTGATAAACTCTCGATCAGGCCTCCAGTCTCAACTCTGCTCCATTTCAGTCTGACTCCAGGTCTCAAGAATCCCCAAAGACATAGTACACAGGTAAGAAATTAATGAGAATACACTGCAGAAGAACGTTCATGGTGAACTAGTTTGCAGATTTTTCATAAGAGACTATTAAACTGTGAAAAGAGGTTAGTAAATTTTGAAATCTGTTTGCCTATTTTGGCCAGTGGATGAAAAGCCAGTGTCACCCTGCTCTGTATACATTACAACACCCACAAGATCATTAAACTGTGTCAACACACACACACCCCACAATTACAGTAAAGACTGTTAAAGACTGTTCTGTCCTCTGAAAACCCCTCCATCTCCCTGCCACATATGGTTACTTCCCTGAAATCATAAAAAACCTGTTACCTTATTTTATACTGTCATAAAAAGGTATTTGAAAGACAGATATGCAATATATGTTGCTAATCAATGTAAATTTGCATTAGTAAGAATTTAAATCAAATAATTACAAATTCAGCATGTTGCAGAACCAATAGAGAAGTAATACATTTACAAAAGGAAACAGAGTCTATTATCTTACCAGAAAACTATTTTCTGGTAAGACAATAATTTAGGACTGTTAAGAATAATTATTGAAATTTAACAATACCAATAGAGCAATGACCAAAGCAGTTTGACTCTCTCATTCACACACACACACACACACACACAAAATAAGCACCTTCACAGACTGTATCACAGACATAGGCATACACACAGACAGACATACTATTTAGTGGAGTCCGAGAGCTGGTACTCTCGGCGGCGGTCGTAAGCCTCCTGGATCCCCGGATCAGCCCAGAGGGTTTTGATAGCTACGATGTAGGGCTGGTCAAACCCATTGATCTTCTCAATATCCACCTCTTTCACCAGCATGGCATTAGACTGCAGAGACATAGACAAGGGACAAAAGATGAGGAAAAACCCAGATGGAGGAATAGAGACGAGCAAGTAGATAGACAACAGAGCAAAACTTTAATAAGTGCAAAGTAACTAGATTTATTTACTTGAATGTAATTTTCAGTTTCTGTTGAGGACATTTGAGATATCCGAGGACAGCTCTCTTCACTTTGTTTAGACTGTGTGCCTAATCCTAAACACATACTTATTTTACTTATTTCAAGGACAATATTTGTGCTGGACAAACTACCTGCATCACTTCTTGCGCAACATGCATGTTTTTTAAGTGTGAAAAACCAGAAAACACAATTGGTTTGGCTAGGAAAAACAGCAGCTAAAGAGGTTGAAAGTTGACACATGGGCTAAAAAAGAGCAGCAATAAGGATATGTATCTATGTGAAAATGTCAGATAATTATTGTGAAGCATGTATAAATCTGTAATGTTCAACAGGCATGTGACACAAGGTTGACACTCCACCTTTTACTGGTCAATCCAAAGGAAAATACACTGCCTTAGATTTTAATCTAAGCTGTTCATACACTTAATTCAGTGTTCTTCATAGAGATAATTTGATAACACAATTACACACACATGCAATAATATACACATGCAACACAATTTCTCTTCTTGGATATTATGTGGACAGTGGTATTTTGAAATTTGCCATTTTTTCCCCATTTAGGAAAATGGCAAAGTGTGAATTTTCATTCACACAGCCAAAAGAAAAAAAAACATCCATATGAACATTTATTTATATTTAAATTATACAAAACATTTAGAAATGGGTAGATTTTTCCACATTTAATATTGTATTATAAATCACTTTCGTGATCAGCCCCCAAATATGATATCCCATCATCGTATATAGCGATTCATGTTGTTAATACATTTCCTGGACAGGAAATTGCGTATAAAATTTCATGACAATCCATTCAAAAGGTGTGTTGAAGCACTTAAGTAAAAGGAACAATGTTAACCTCACTATTGCCGCTCAGTAAAATATGGCTGATTTCAACACTGTAAGGCACAAAAACTGAAGAATATTGAAATTGAAAGTTTCCGTATGGTTCTTGCTTTTTTTTTTTTTTAAGAAATCACAGTTCACTTAAAGTCACTCTAAACAGAGTATGCTGAAACCTGGTAATTAAATAAAAATCAAAAATCTGGTTGATGTACAATCACACCAAATCTCAACTGTACCTTAACATGTGTTTAGTGCTGTTTAGGTGACTTCTGCTGTTCATTCATAATGTCCAGCAGTGATTTTGGTCTGAAGGAGCGTATATTTGCTGTCCTACTGAATAGCGGACTACATTCACCTTGCATCCCAGGTGTAAATCAGTCCTCAATTAGAGGCTCACAATAAAAGACCAGCAGGGCTCTGAGGACTGGAATTGAGAGCAACTGTTACATACAATAATAGACCATAATTATGTAACTGTATTGTGCCCACACCACCAGTAACTACTTAATTTTCAGTCTTTTGAATGTACAGTGGAAGCAATGGCAGGCAGGTAGGATATAACGTATGTCCCCTGTGGTTACTTGTGTTGCTTACCCGATTCTGTTCATATTTGTAGGGGATCTTGAGGTTCTCAGTGGCACGAATCATGGCCTGCATGGAGGTGAAGATGTTTTGGTAAACAAGTCGGATGAAGCCTCTCTTGTCTTCATCTGAGTAGCCGGCTCCATGGATGATCCTCATCTGTTTGATGAAGGTGCTCTTGCCACTTTCCCCCGTACCTGAATAGGACACAGACCGTAGAGATATCAAGTAAGAGACAGAAAAGTGACACTGTGGACGCTGTGAGATAGTGTTGCAGAGTCACGAGGCCTGGCTTGTTATCACAACAATAACATAAGGAAGTAGGTGCATTAAAAATGCTAAGACCAAGAGTCATTTTTATGCTTTTGCCCATTGAGAGATGCAAAATATAGCTTCTTCTATTGACTTCAATATGTTTATTTTCTTTTTCCAATAAAAAAATAAATGCACTGCTACTGGGCAACATAGGGGTTTTGTACAGTACTATGAAGCTGCAATTAACAATGTTTTATTATCAATTTATCAGCTGATTAATTTCTAATTCTATTAGTCTGGTCTATAAAATGTCAGAAGAAAAATGAAAAATTTTGATCAGTTTCCCAAAACCTCTACCACAACCTAAAATGCTCTTATTTTGTTCTCACCAAGAGTCTAACTACCCTAAGATATTCAGTTAATCGCTATAGAGGAACAAATAAACCACAACATTTTCACATTTAAGAAGTTGGAGCTGGAGAATTTTTGTATTTCTTCATAAAAATAACTTAAAACTATTAATTATCAAAATAGTTGACGATTCATTTAATGGCAATTGATTAACCGTTCCAGTTGTAGTACACCTCCAAAACCACGAGTATTTTCAAAAATGCACACACTGCACCAAAAGCTTCATGATAACTGTCAACCATTACAAGTTTGCCACTCCATTTGAAATAAGCAAAGCTGCATTACGACAATGTTGAATCTCTATGACTTATGCATCTATTTGATAAATTTAGGTTAATCCACATTCGTGCTAGGATAATGACAAGAAGCCAGAGTGACAGATGCTCCATGAAAGGCGAAAATAACAAAAAAATCTTGATGCTGGAGAATTTCATCTGTAATTAGTAATCATTCATTCCTAATTAATCAATAATGGGGGTGTCACAATCTCAGACAATCACAAAATCGGATATCGATCGAAACTACATTACAATTTCAACCTTTGAAATCAAAAGGTGGAATCAAGGATGTAACCACACCCCCAATGTCACATCCTGCAGGCATGTGGAAATGTACCTCTTCCCAGTTGAACGATACCCTGATGTTGGACACACTTGAACTCAGCTTGAAATGAATTATGGCATCAAAAGCAATCAGACTACATTAGACTATAGTTTACAAATGGCATAGCCATCTGTGCTAAATGGGCCAAGAAAAAGATTGACAATCAAACTGAATTGTGACCTTAAAAAAAGAAGAATGAAAATGAAATCAAATTGAGGATTTGGAGAATTGTGACACCCCTAATCAATAAGAAAGACAAATGGGCACGACCTGGTAAAAAATGAACTGCAAGTAATGGTCTACTTTTCTCAGAACTAGATTAATGTGAGACGGCAATCCAAGTCAGTTTCATATGTTATGAAATCACTCTACTGAAATTCCAAGTTGATTATCTAAACTGGTTACGACTGCTAATATGTCAAAGCGTCTTTGTCCCGACATCAAGATGTTATCAAAGAATTTAGAAATGAGAACGAATCAAAGAAATATTTCTAGGAAGAAGAAAAGAGGAGTGCTGCTAGAAAATGCTAATTAATTGAAAGAAAATGATTAAGACAACCTGCCCAACATTGAGGTTCTACTGCTGAGATACCTCTACCAAAAGGTGACAGCAGGGGTCATTGTCAAAAGGCTTCATTCCTTTAGTGATCCTCTTTGGCCCTCCTGAGTCCATATCTGGCTGAAAGATCATTGCAATATTTCAAGTGGTGTCAGGTTTCCAGATTTACATATATGGTAAGGAACCAAAAGAAAAGAACAGAGGATTACAGGTATATAATTTAAAACATTTCAGAAAGGTTTTAAAGCTTTTTTGAGATCTATAGTTGTTGCTTGAGGGGGGTGTGGAGGGGTCTATTGGGCCTAACCCACATTTCACAGTAGGCCTCTTGTGTTCTACATAGCCAGAAAGACAACCCTCAGGCCACCATAAAGAAAAAAGAAAAAGAAGGCTGATGGCATTTCAGTCCTCCTCAAAAAAAGAAGGGATCCAGCACATCCATAATATCTGCAAACTGAAAGGGAAAGATGAGGAGGAAAAACACACACACACACTCATCTCACCACCACCTACATTCAAGGTTTTTGAAGAGCAGCCATATTTCCATTACCATGGCAACCTCTGCTCTGTCTCCCTCTCTTTTTCATTCCAGTGTTTTTTTTCCTTCTTTTTTTAAACCCCTCCCATCCGCCCCTTCTCTCTCTCTCTCTCTCTCTCTCTCTTCTCCATAGCAGACAGTAAATATAACTATGAGCCCCTCAGGCTTGCTCTGTGCTCTTCATCTTTTAGTGTACCACAGAGAAAAAGGGCCTTAGCTCCATAGAGACTCTGGTGATGCTGGTGGTGGTAGTGGTGGTGATCATGGTAGTGTGGTGTTGTGTGTGTGTGTGTGTGTGTGTGTGTGTGTGTGTGTGTGTGTGTGTGTGGGGAGGGGGGGCTGGTCTGAGGTCAGTACCAGGGGACTGTAAAAAGCTCAGGAGAGATAGCTGGAGTAAAGATAAGCCTTAATTTGTGATGCAAAATTTGGGTTTCTACACTCGCTCCATGACGAGAAAATGACCTTCCTCCATCTTATCTTCCAACTAAAATGTTGAACTGTTGGGAAACAGAGGCTGGCAGAATCTATAATTAAGTGAACAGGTCTTATCTTTCTCCTTTCTCCTTGATGAACCAGTGCATCGCAGTGAATGCTACAAATTGGTGTCTGCAAAGTAGCCGGCCTAATAAAAATATGGTGATTGTGTTGCTAACAAAAGAAGTCAAGCACAGGGTCTATTCTTTGTGCTGGTGCTGCAGTAGTGTCCTGGTGGTGACTGCAGACTGCCTCAGCTAAGGAGCAAGAGGATCACTCTCCAGCTTAATGTCTGATTTATTTCTCGTGACCCCCGTCACAAGATCTCCCTCCGCTGTGTTCTCTTAACTGTCGTGTCCCTCTTTCACCAGACAACACACTATGAGCCTCTGTCTTCCCTTTTCCTCCCCAGATTGTACCAGCCCGAGCCACAACCGTTTCCATGCCCTCACCATCCCCCCCAATCACACACCACACACACACACACACACAAAAACTACACGCTCCCTCCTTTCCCTCCCTCCCTTTCGTCACAACCCCTCCTAACCTCCCTTAGGCTAGAAATATGCCTCTCCATTCTCATCCCTCTCTGTCAAGAATTTTGGATATTCATAACTAGAATCCGTTCATTCTTTTTTGGTAATGACCTAGAAAAAGGAGGTCACCTTTTAATAGCTCACACACTACTTGGGTTTGATAATGCTTTCTGTTGTAGGTTGGGACGAATGTGACAGGAAAAAAAAAGTGACAAGAGCTTAGATTATGCCCAACAGTGCAAGGTACATCACATAGCCCACACACACAACACCAGTCTTTTAATGCATTTCGTTGAGCAGTGTGTAAAGTCTCAATGATAGCTCAACTTGCTACAAATGAAGCACAACTATTGAAATGGCAACAACATGTAAATAGTAGCAGCTACTCGTGTATGTAAAGATGTCAAACACTTCACCTGTATCCTCCTGTTGCCAGGCTAGCTTTCATAAGCCTTTACATAACGCGACTGATGTCAGCTTGTGACACAACACATGATGGACTTGACACTGCTGTCTTGGTGCTGCAGTTTTGGTTGAGCCTAGGTTGCCACATTAGTTCTATGTCTGTATGTGTGTGTGTATGTGTGTGTGTAGAGCCTGCTTTGTTTACACTGTGCTCATATCCTATACCTCTTCCACTAGGCTTCACAAGCAGGCACAGGAGGCCTTGTGCACATGCAGAGCCATCTCTGCTAACCTCAGCCTCCCACTGCAAAGGCTGTGACAGCCTTCGCTGAACAAGAGATGGGGAGAATTGTGGCTAACCTGCATGCAAATACAAACAAATATAGTGGTCAACTGGTACAAACAGTGTTGGCTTATCTTTGCTGTCTTTCAGGCAGTGCAATCCCAACAGAGAAAAAAAATTTGCATAGAAATCGCAGAGGTTATAACTATTAAAACCTCTAATCAGCCAGGTATTAGCTTCTTATCAGCACTGCAGGGACACTACATGAATCAGGCAGTCATAAGGCTAACCAAAATGTAGCGTGGGTCTCAATCCTTCACTAAGTTAATCTTGGAAACTAGCCTCTTTCAGACGCCTAAAGTAAAGGACTGAGCCAAGGCGGCCTGGAGCTACACAACACACACACCAGCTGCCTAACCAACTGTGGACACACACAGATCCTGTGGTCAACCTCAAGGCATGCATGTTACCTCCACTGTGATGGCCCATTTCTTCCCTTTTACTTGCTATGGCCTCGGCTATGCAGACAGTACAGGACTTCAAAACACACACACACACACACTAAAGATGGCTTTTTGCTCTCTCGGTTCTTGCAGCTTTCTAACATGTGTTGCTTTGCTGTCAGAATGTGAGCAAAAACACTGCCGCTTTGTGCTGATGTCTCCGTCTCTGCTGAGTACTCGATGTGTGTAGGTGTTGGAGCTCTAAATTGAATATACATGCTATAGCATGCACTGCACACACACACACGCAGATTCAAAAACCTTTATCTGACCACCTTAGGACAGCTTTGTCTATTCACCAGTGAATATGTTCTGAGTGCTGATGTGCAGTCGAGTGGGAGTGGGTGAGCAAAAAGGGAAAAAAAAAAAAAAAAGATGTAATACCGGCTTTACAAAAGATTTTGGAGTCAGCAATAGCCGTGTTTTAATGTACAGAAAACCCCCCCAAAAAAAACACACACTGTGCATGGCATGGATGCTACTAACTAAAACAGCCAAATCCTTTATATTGACATAATTTCTGAAGCTGTGACACTTATTTTTGGGGATCTCATCATGGAAATTCAGATAACATCACTTCATATCCACAAATGGGCAGAAACCATATTTGACGCATCCCTGCTACACTGCTTTAAATGTATCCACATTTGGTTTGCACATTTCTCTCATGACAGACCATTCACGTGGCTGGATCACTTCCAACCTCAATGCACACCTAGTGTTCTGCAAAAAAAAAAAAAAAAAAA
>JANJYP010022656.1:0-23252 GCA_024605115.1 Rastrelliger brachysoma | reverse complement strand
CTGTAGTCTGATTAATTTTATGAAAACATGCAACATATGGAACTTATTATTCCATGCAAATAAAAGCAAAAAAATGTATTGTCTTTCATTTCTTAATTTCTGTATGTCTGTGGGAGCATTTTTTATGTTGCTACAAAAATATCTATGGAAATATGTGTAGCACAGATGAAAACAACAATCTGACTTGAGCTAGCAGTGCAAACAAAGCCTTGGATGAAGGAGGTAGACTTGAGATGAAACGTTCGGTAGAAATGTAGCAGTCTCAAGAGACAAAATGGTAGCCTGAGGGTGGATGGTGTAATACTAAGCCTGGCTGCATGCAGCCTGAACACAACCTGCTGTTCAGTTAACCTTTAGGGAAATACTGTGCCAGACTTCACTGAATTCTGGTGCTTCACAGCTTCAGCTTATGGGGGGTCTAAGCGAGTGAGTTTAGTTCAGAGCACAGGCACCCACTGCACTGAGGAACTAGTGCCAATCAAACACACATATAGACAGACATCCACACACACGCACACACACAGAAATGTTCAGTGTTGCACAAAAAACTTCCTTTCTCTTACTGATGAAACTGATTTCAATTGCACAACTACCCCATTTACACACACATTCACGCACATACACAAACAGATCAAAGGGACCATGAGCCGTTTATCAAAGTAAAATTTTCCCTACTGTTTCCTCCCCATGAATTTTGCCTTTCCCCTGCTCAGAATGCTTTTTTTTTTTTTTTACAAGTCTTTTGGTGTTCTGATTTCCACATTCACAGCTCTCACATTTGCATGAGTGAATACCAATAACTCAGGCAATACAGAGATGCTCTGTGACTCCCCACATTATCTCCCACTGGTCTGAAGCCCGTTGCCATACATGCATCTAGACAGCCGTGCAGCTTGATCTCCGGATCCTGACACTGTGTCCATTGTAGCTGGCAGGCAAGCAGGCGCTGGCCTTATACAGTGAGACACAATGTTGTTCAGTGGTCACTGGGAAGGACAATGGGGCTCTTAGTGCAAAGAGTGTGTGACTCAGTCAGATTGCTAACCACAGACAGAGGCAATGGGCAGGCACGGGCCAGGCACAATGCCTACACAAACACATAGACATACAGACAGACAAAACAGACACACACATACAGACCTGTGGTGCAGTTGGCTGTATAGACGCACAAAAGCTCCAGTACCGCCTCCATAGTGGGGTCATCCAATACGAACCAAGGCCAAAGAGCATAGAGCACCAGTGTTAGGCGAGCATCTGTGGCCACCACCTACACATTATACCCACATGTACTTGCATAAGAATAGGCCCACATACAAGCATGTACATGATTACAGATGCGCACTGGGTTACAGTAATAACATACATTACAGAGACCCTGATTTATACAAGAGCACAAACACAGATGGCAATAATCAACATAAAACGCCTCAGTATTTTTGTGAGTGTGCAGGAAAAACACACAGAGAAGAGAATAATGGCAGGGTAAACACTGCAGTAGAGCCTCCCTGTCTATTTGGTCCAAGGTAACCACCAGTGACTGAAAGGCCACTAGAAAATGAAAACTGGCTCGTATGTTCCGTAAGTAATGCCATTACTGGGTTTAGGAAGCTAAACTTGCTGAGATGCTAGCAGGGCCATGTACATTTAAGTGAATCTCATTTACAGACACAGCATTGGTACTCTGAGGTTGCATTAAAAAACAATTAGCAGTGGGGAATTAAAAGGCATACACAGAGGCTCACTTTGCATTCATCGTTGCGGTAAAGAGCACTCCGCAGGATCTCCACAGTCAGCTTGACTTCCTTTAAATAGCCCTCTTCCTGATAATATGGAAAGACAAAACAAAAGCTGCATTAAAAAATCACCCTTAACTGCTCACAAACACTAAGTGGACTAACTGCTGAGTGTTACAACTGATGTTCATAATATTTATCTGAAAAGTCACTCATGATGCCAATGGAAAAAAACAAAGGCAGCACAGAATAGCTGAGACTGGAAATTTCCAGGCAGTCTCTGCTCACCTTTTTGCGGTAAGAAGCCTTGCCGGGTCGGACTGACTCCAGGTGGAGCTGGGATTGGGTCTGCTTCATTTGCTCCACACAGCTGTCAATTAAACCAGCTAGAGCAAAAAGAGAGGCTCAGAAAAGGATGAAATTATACTTTTTTCATATTGTTAACTTCATAGTATTTGAAGCATAACAACAAGATATCCACTATAATTGGGAAAAAAAATGCTCCCAATGGCAGTGATAAACTAAACCCATGGTGGACCAGTTAGCTTCTGGCAAAAGTTGATTTCCACAGTAATATTTTGGAAACTTTTCTAATCCAAGACTGGTTTTAAAATGTAGGTTAACATGAAAAAAATCACTTGTGAGGAACCCCAAGACAACAAGCTAGTGACACAATTAAAAGTTGTCAGAATGTGAAAAGGAAAACATGTGACAGACTAATGTGAAATGTAAAGGTTAGGGAAATTACCTTTAGCAGCATGGTTCTGGGCTGTGGGGCTACAGGTTAGCAGTGTCATGAGAGCTCTGGCTGTCAACTTCTTTAAATGGTCATGAAGAGTTCTCCTCTCAAAACTCTGACAACAAAGACACAGAAGACAGTGATCATTTTGAATAACCACAGATTCAGAAAAGCAACCATCAAACCTGTCCTGGTTGTTGTTGAAACAAGGTCATAGACATATACAATATCATAAATAAACATGTATCTGTATCTGTATAGAGGTCTAGAGAGACACTACCACATGGCACCACCCCCTGTCTTACCTGTAGTAACAGTTCACATAGCTGGTTAGCCGAGGGACCATTCAGGATGTCAGACAAAGTATTGACATGTTTACAGTTTGAGGTTGTGGCCTCTACATCTTGTCTTTTTGTCTCCTCTGTGAAAACAGTACAGAGGAACTGCAGAGCCACTGTATGGAGAAAAGGATCCACAAACTTCTCATTCACACAGACTGATAACGTCCCTGCAGGATACACACACACACGCACACACACACAAAAACAGAAAGGGAAAATTAAAAAATGAGTCAACAGGACAACAGCTTTCTTTTAATGAATGACACTGCAGCCCATACTGAATGATAGCAAGATGTAAAAGGAAATCCATTGTTTAAATCCCTTGACAGCTCAATATTTGTTCATGACTGAGACAGTATGCACTGGTGTGGAACACACTAATCATTTAAATGTGTACGCAGGCATCCGGATAGCATAAACATGTACACACAGCCATAAATACACACACAAAGGCTCAGCTTTCATCTTTTACTGGACTCATCAGATTTCCCTGCTGCGCCATTAATCACAGAGGAAGATGAGTAGGTGGAGTAGAGATAGTATAAGGACAGGAAGCAATTATCTTATCCTAGCATCTGTTGAGGAAAGTTAATACACACAGGCAACAAATGTGTTAATATGGTAGAACTGATTTTGAGCTGCAAAATTATACCTAAAATGCTAATCCTTATTATTTAGTGAGTTACAGCAATTAGCATAATTGCCCTAATCATAATGATCAGGCTTTGTGATTTGAGGGAAAAAGTGATTTTACATTGCAAAATCATGATGTGTCGAGATTTTGACTTTTCAAATCAAATTAACCACCTCAATTTTGTCAACAAAATAATGATCTATTACTGTAAAGTCTGAGAAGTAATCTGTAATATATGATCATACCAGTAAGTCTGCAGTTCTAACCAGCTTAATTAATTTTGTCACTTTTACTCACTCACTATAACATCTGTGCACGCACACACACAGACACACAGAGCTCAGTATCTTTGTACCTGCAAATGTCCGCCAGCGTCTCCCCAGCACAGCAGAGACAGATGGGTACGCTGCGGAGCTGTCCCTCCTCACCAGAGTAGCCAGGAGCATAAACACGTCTGCCCAGCACACACAAACCGTGTCACGGGTGCCTGCATCTAAAGAGGGAAAAAGTGAGTCACAAATTTTATGACATGAGGCATCCACAAAGCCACACACAGATCACACTGTAGAACATACTGCAGTTGAGGATTTTCAAAACAGATAAAAGATAAATGGGACATATAAAAACACTATATATGGGATATTGGATATATGCCTATATATCATTACATTTGAAATTAAAACAAATTTAATATAAGACTCTAACCTAATCCTTTGGTATCCAGCGTGAGCACTACCAACAAAGTAGTCAACAGCTGTTTTAGGAAGTCCATCTGCCCAATCAGCTCCTGGCTGACAGTGACACATGACTGCAGCAGCTTGGAGAAGCTGGACAGGAACTTGAATAGGGTGACAAACTTGAAACAACACACAAACACACAGAGACAATTTGACACAAATTAATCCCACATGTGTCCAATCAGACATGTAAAAACACAGGTTAAGCAGGTGAGATTCGAGAAAAGCTGAAATTGAATTTATGATAAGAAAAAGTCTCTTCTTTAAAAAAGTTAATTTTCCCACTTATGAAAAACAATGCTATGCTTTTTAGTACAAAGGCTTGTTAAGTATTCCACCCACGGTGAGATCTACTGATCCTCAGATAGTCTAGCGCTGAACTGAACAAACCCACATTTTTCTGTGTTAAGTCACAATAACAAAACAGTTTTCAATTTTTTTAAGAACTGTCTATCACTGAGCTCCTCACTTGGCTCTTGATGTCTTCTCTCTCTCCTGGTAGGATATAAGGTGTCTTCAGCTCAGTCAGACATTTCTCGATAGGCCCGATATCCACCAAGCTGTGGAATGAAACACTTTCAAGAAACTAGCTAGNGACATTTCTCGATAGGCCCGATATCCACCAAGCTGTGGAATGAAACATGGTTTACTTTCAAGAAACTAGCTACAATAGATTGTCTATAATCAGTATTAATTATCCATTTATTTTTTACTTAGAACTCATTTCAACAATAAAACCTGATAACTAAATTAATCAATCAGCTATAATCACCATATATTTTTTGTCCATTGAATAATCAAGTCAACTATTAACATTTCAGCAAGAGACTGGATAAAAATACAAAATAATTCAAACTGTAGGTACATTTTAAAAAAGATCACAAAGAAACTCTCATTCCCATTCTGAAATCATTATTGATAGCATATTAGAGGGGAGAGTGTGTTGAATTGTTCAGTCATTATTGATGTGGACCGAGCATGTGGCCTCTTACCTGGCCAGCGCTTTGAGGAGCTGGTTATTTCTAATGGCAGTGAGAGTAAAATCTGGCAGGATGGCCAGCAGGTTAGTCAGCAGGCTACAGTGGGCTGTCAGAAGGTCGGGAGTTACCATGACGACAGGCTCCACAGCTGAGGGTTCGCCCTGTCGGGAGTCTTGGGAGGTAACTGAGTTGTTGGAGTCTGTGTCACTCTGGCCTATGAGACACATCAATAGACAGCTAATAGAGATGTTACCCAATGCTTCACACACTGTGTGAATCACGTCTCTGTCCCTCACCACATCATCCAAAACATTAAACCAAGGCAGAATACTACAGAACAATGTTCTCCTTTTTGGATTGTATATGTCCAACAGAAATATAAATACACCAATGTAACATGACAACAAAGAGGTTCACTGCCTCTAAAGGAAAATAATGTGGGGATTTATTTGCTATGAAGAGCTACAGCATGCTGTGTTAGTATAACCGTGAATGCATGTGTGGACACACAGAGACAACACTCTCTCTTGAGTACCTTGAGCCATTAGTCTGCTGGCAGGGGTTTCTTCTGTGATGCTCAATGGGGAGGGAGCTCTGGGGGTGTGAGGCCCTGAACCTCTTATCTATAATGGACAGCATTAAAAAGTGAGCATCCATTTGAATTAAGCTGTTTATTTGATGTATGTTAGTGTGTGTCTACATATAATAAGAGTAAAAGAGCAAGCTGACCACAGTGCTAGAGGTAGAGAGGGAGCTGGAAGGCCTGCTAGAGTTGACAGTCGGTGCTGGTGAGGCGCATTTCCAAAACCACAGAGAATTCTCTGAATCTAGACGAGCATGTACATAAAGTGATATATTAACTTGCACTAAAAATGCTAAATACATAAATAATACAAGCTAAAAATACAAAAATTTGTCATTATGAGGTCAGTAAATTAAATTAGATAAATTATAAAACAGAGAAGTAAATCCTACCTAATGAAGTGCTGCCCTGAGGACTAGGTCCACCAGTGGCACCAGCACAAGGTTGTAGGTAGAAAGTATACCTGCCCCTGTAACAACTGGCGGCAGAAAGAGCCACATGCTGGAAATACTGACAGTGGTAAAGCAGGGCTTGAAGAGCTGGGAGACCCACCAAAGACACACCAGACACCTCATCATGGACACAAGGGTGCTGGAAGAGAGAAGAGTGAATCTGTAGTGTCAGATGTGTAAGCGTCAAATAGTTCTATGAATCTCACAAACCTGATAGAAACAGAGCAAAGGAAACAAGAGATGAGGCAGGGTTTCACAACTACAGGATGTTTCAAGCCCCATATGGCATTCACTCTCACTATTTACTTTATTTTTGTTGAATATTAAATGTCACGTTCCATTTACTTACTTTTAACACAGTATGATTTGTGCTTTGTATTTCTGTCTTTTTAAAAAAAATTTTGGCATTTACAAAAAGATAAGATTATCAGTTTCTTTTTTCATCTCTGCAGGTAATACTATCCCAAATTAAGGTGCTGTTGCTGTTTTAATTGTGAGTGCAGGAGGCCTGAGCTTCAATTCTAGCAGCACCCCTGGCCTGAACCCCGCAGGGCTCAACAAGAGAGGAAAGGAGGAGTAAAAATGAGAGGGTGACGCTACAAAGTGGGAGAAACAGAGAAAGAGGGAGAGAGAAAACAGTTCATGGTCTATAAGAGCTGGCTGGCAGAGCTGCAGACCTGCCAGTGGGAGTCCTTGGCCTCCTCTGCATTGGCAGGCATGGGCATCACCATCAAATTCTGCAGGATAAATGCAGCCTGGACACAAAACCAAAAAAAAAAGAGAGACATACACACACAGGGTCAAGTTAAACTGCATCAGCAACAGTGCCATCTGCCTGTATTTGGCTGGTAATGCATTACAGTGAAGTCACATTTTCTGACCACTGATGAAATGAAAGTGAAATTTGTCTTGTTGGTATTTTTGATGTGTGTAGACCCGTGTTAAAACTGATCTGGTACAAAGATACGCACATGCTTTTGACAGTAATAGATTGGTGATATCTTGTCAATCATCTCTCTAAATAAGAAAACAAACAGTCTAGTGTTCTACGTTTTGGCCCAGGATGCCCAAGAGAACGTTATTCATTTCCTGTATAGCCATAGGGATAAAAATGATTTTGGGTGGCAGAGACAGTAGAGCAGAGTTGTAGTTCTGACATTGTACCTCTCTGCGGACCATGCTGCTCTCCTGCTGATCGAGGAGGATGTTGAGCAATGTGCCCCACAGACCTCCGCTGATGTTCTGACAGCTGGCACACAGAGCCTGGCATCCACTGGGCACTGAGGACAAAGCTGCGCCTAAACCCAAACTGGCAAACCTCACCTGGGATGACAAGGGGAGACATAAATTTGGGTGGATGTTTCAAGAAGGAGAAGTAGATAGAAAGAGAAAGGGCAATAAGCTCAGAGGTGTATGTACATCCACAGATGAAAAAGTAATAAATCAGAAATGGTAAAGAAAACATATCTATAGCAATATAAACGAGAATGAATTTGGCCCTGCTGGCAATTCTTAAGACTAAAATAGTATTTAAATTGATGATGGCAAAGACAGC
Organism: Rastrelliger brachysoma; assembly: GCA_024605115.1. NCBI lineage: Eukaryota > Metazoa > Chordata > Actinopteri > Scombriformes > Scombridae > Rastrelliger > Rastrelliger brachysoma. Next base: position 15,498 of record JANJYP010022656.1, on the reverse strand, counting down.
TTCTACCTTGTCAAGGGAGACTCTTAAGACTGATTTTATGTGGGAACTTATTTTTGGAGACAGAGAGAGAATTTGGTGCGACTAGCTGTCAAATGCTTTTCTTTGTCTGAGTTCTTGTGTGCCTCTTATGGGTTTCATTTTGTCCCAAAAGACAAACATCTAGAAACATTTTCATGACAGAAAGAGTTTATGAAGTGGAGCTGAATAATAAATAGTGAACAGCTGAATATTAAAGTGTCCTATATAGGATATGTGTTTAAAGTGTTCAAAGAAACATATGTTTAAATGATTATAATTTATGAAAAGAGAGAGATTTCCCTTACCTCTTGATCTCTGTCCACCCATAGTGGGATAAGCCAGGCCAAACCGAGCTGAGAGGCACTTGCCTCCTCTGTAGCTGCCTCATTCCCCAAAGACCACTGGGTAATGATGTCCTGATGGAGACAAAGTAGACAGGAAAGAAATGGTTGTGGTACATGACAGAATGTTTTAATACCATGCAGTCTTGTGGTCACTGTTTACTGATGGTGCAGACAGTCAGTGATTAATGTGCTGTATATGGTTCTAGTCAGCTTTATGAATGTAATTCAACATTTTATCTAAACAGCATCCTCATAGTACTTTAAGTACAACTGACACTTGCCTTGTCCTTGTTCTTAGCCATCATCTCGTGGGACAAGTGAAGCAAGCAGATGACAGCATTCTTAGTTACACCTTTGCCCATGAAAGACATAGAGTTGCCTCCCCAGTCAACGCAAAATGAGGAGATCACCTGTGCAGATGACAAACATTACCATGGGGAATATTAGATCACAGTGCACAGCAGTGCAATCATGTGTTTCATTATTTTCCATTAAAAAATGCTCAACCTGCAAAAACATAGCTGGCAGAACTGCATGTTACTTTGATTTGATTTCGTGTTACCACATGTTGACCCCAGTTTCTGTTTCTTTCTCATTTCAACACTGAGGGCAAATACAAAGAGGATGAACAGAGAATACTTGTTTCTGAGTTAGTGATTGCAGTATGTTTGTCATGCAACTCACTGCATCCATAAGAAAGCTAAATACAGCTGGGACTAATTATTTAGCTTTGATGTGCCATCAGGATGTGGGACTACACTGAAGAGAGAGAAGTCCAAGGTCTGATGAGCTTCAGGGCTCTTCAGTGGCAGGAGTATTGGCTGAAAGGGTGGGTCAGAGGGTTGAGAGGGAGGTATGCAAGAGTTAGGTGTCTGATTGTTATTAGAGAGATGGAAGTAGTCACGGGAGATCCTGACTAAAAAGAAAATTAACCTTCAATCTTCATAATCTTGACTCATGTCCATGCCTATTAAAAATAAGCGAACAGGGATTGGTGTTGTGTAAATGGGATAGCCTATTCCATAGGGCTCTTCTGAAGGCAAAAAGAAATGTTTGGACACCTCTGTGCTGATGACTGCTGCACAAGCTGGTCTACATTGCGTTACGTTATTGTTTCACGGACCGTTGAACAAATGAGCAGATGGAATAGGCAAGGTTGATTAATCTCATCAGCATCTTCACAGTGTGGCATATCTAATCAATGAGATTTTTACCTATTGCAATTCATGTCCCGTAACCATATTTTGCTTAATTTTAATTAATTCCTCGGAAAGTACTGTGTTTTTTTTCACTCATTTTGTAAGCATTCTTATCTCTGATGACTTACATTTGTCCATGCAACACATGAGCACATGTACACGTACTGAACCAGACACAGAATTTCCCACATGCAAGCACAGGCTCACGCACCTCTAACAGCCCACTGAGATACTTGGAGCAGAGGGAGGTTGGCTGCAGGTCAGGGCAGTGCAAGCTCCAGCCAGGCTGGCCCGTGAGGCTGACCATGCCCTGCAGTGTCCTCTCCAGGCTGGGAAGGCCATAGAAACGTGGGGCGTCAGACACCCGCAGGCTCTGAAGCAAATGGACTGCCAGCTGGCTCTTGAAGGGCCCTGCTAATGCCAAACATAGCCTGAACACACAGGAAAGGACAGCGTGAGAAAGAGTGAGACACAAACAAACCAGACAGACAGGAGGGTAGACAAGAGGCAGACAAGAGAGCAAAAGACAAGATAATGTTGACTATTAGCATATCAATTTCTTAACAGAGAGTTGTGGCTTTTTAATAATTTCTGAATGCATTTGCATGTTCTAAATGGCTGGGCAAGCAGAATTTCTAAAACAAATCAACTGAAATAAACACTTTCCTTACAGTTAAGGAACATTACAGTATCTCTTTTATGGACCTTCTAATATTAATCAATTTTCTAACTCCATAGGAAGATTTAACAGTATTATATGAAAGTACATTCACCTTTTCAATATGCAGACACAGCGATTGAAATTCTTGGATTAATTTTTTATGAAGAAATAAAGTATTTCATTACAAATGTAGAAAATATTCACACATTCAACTGTGGCCTTGAGCTACAGCCAGTGCAAAATTCAGCACTTTGTTTGATAAGCATATGAAAAACCAAATTTCTGCCAACTCTAGAATTATAATGAAAGTAACCATGACACATTTCAGAAATATAACAACTTTACATCTAATATTGGAATTGCTATAAAAACCCATGAAGACTTATAAGTGAAGGACTAGTTTTACACCTTGCCTGCTCATAAGTCACAAGCTCACGTATGCTGTCATCCTACCTGTCAGCTGTATGTGAGAGGCGGAGGAGTAAGGTGTTAAAGAAGCTGGTGAGTTCTCTCTGCAGTCTCTGGCTAACATGGTTCTTCAGCTTTTCTGGCTCCCCCGGGCTCTGAGTTGAGTTTTGTGTCTCCACCCCATGGAGTAAATTGAGAAGGGACATGGTTTCCTGGTAAATTGATAGATGAATTGGCATCAGTGCACCAAATTTAAGTTTATGCACAAAGTAACTGTTTAGAGATTTCTGTCCCCTGTTAAGCATTTAAATTTTATGAAACATGGTTAGGAAACTAGAGAACTTTGACCTGTTTGTGACCAGTGTTGCGTGGTCAGTAACGCAATTACTTTTTTCAGGTAAAAGTAGTGTAACACGTTACTACTGAAAATAACGCAGCAATGGCAAAGGAGCCAATTTCAAATGTGGAAATGCCGGTGTCGGTACAAATATCAGTGCAATAGCAGTGGACTGAACAACAAATTGAAAATGCCATCCATAGAACATGGTTAAAATTACATGCACTTGTTGCTTGAAAAAGGTAATTCATTTTACTGGAATTTGTAGCATGAATAGTTAAAAAAATGGTCTATTCTGTAATTTATCTGCCGAGCTTTCGAAATTCAAACAAACTGGCCCAAGGGGGTGGAAGGTGTGGAGAGTGCTGACAAGTGTATTTGAGAAAGCACCTCCTGTTCTTCCTGTGAAACAAAGCTCTAGGAGCACATAGCATGCAGAATTTCTTATTGAGCAATACACACAGAGTAGGTAGTTACTGCATGTGTAGAAAGCGACAGATGTTCCTGAAACAGCTCAGTAATTACAGAAAAGTTGGAGCAGAGCAGAGCTGCTCACCCCTACCAGGCATTCAATGCGAGCCTGCCTTAGCTGCCAGGGGATGGCTTATTGTTTACACACACATTAATGAGAAAGCGAAGGTGAGACTGATTAAATCCTAAAAGTAGCTCTCCCTACTAAAACAGCTCGGTTGTTCTTTTCCTTGGGCAAAAATATGAACCCAGCTTTCTTTGTTTTAAGAGCTCAGGAAATAATCTCTGCTGCAGATCTGAGGTGGTACACTGTGGTGCTGTTTTTCTTAAGTTATGAGAGTGTAACTACTTGGCTTGTCTAACAGTGTGTGATTTATTTATGCTTTGATTACAGGTTTATAACCCTATAACTTTGTGTCAAAAAGCTCTGTACCTTGTTGAGAAGCAGCTCCAGTATCCAGAGCAAGTCCTTGTCCTCTGAGTCAGATGTAGACTCCGTGTGCATCTGTTTGAAAAAGGCATTCAAAAATGCAACAATGCCCACAAGCAACCTTTCATCTTCCACACAGGCTGGACGCACCTGGAGAAACCTGCAGGGTGAAAGAGACACAGAAAAGAGAAAGTGGTTGAAAGGAAAATACTAAGTAATAAATTACTATTCATGATGTTTGTCATTAGCAAAGGATACAGATTATTAAAGGAATTCTTCACTCATGACTTCCATATTTTTCTTCTTTATATTATTCTTATTCTTACCAATTCTAAATTAGGGCAGTGCCAAGAAGACATATACAGACTTATCGTGAGTCCATAACTGAATTCTTAATGAGAAAGTTCTTCATACTTCCTCATTTATTAATTCATGTTAGGTCTCCAAAATAATAAAAGCTACTGCAAAACTACTGCACTTACTGAGCCATGGAAAAACATTTGGTTCACAGTAAATTCTTTTCTTCAGTGTTCTACAGAGGTGCAGCAGCAGTATTAAATAATAATACCCTATCATAATCTGTTTAATTCATAAATCTAAACAAATCATATTCACTGACTTGGTTATTAGTCTGTAAACCTAAAGTACACAAAGCTTTAATTGACTTTATATGCAGCGTACCTGGTGACAGCAGCATGCCACGTGAGGGAGTCAAGGGTGTCTCTGCAGCTGTGAGTGGGGATGTGAGGGAGGGCTAGTCTGTCAATCAGCAAGTAAAGGTTGAGCTTGGATAGGGCAGATGTCACTGAACTGTGTCCCGCTGCTGTGACAATGGCCTTGATGCAGTCCTGCAGCGCAGTGGGAAGGTGCGCCGCTCGGAGCGACAGAACCTGTGCTTCCGATAGCTGTAGGTCAGCGTGAAATCTGGGGGGGCGGGGGGGAGAAGGGTAACAAAGGGTTAAAAATATATTCAAAATCACATTACATGATTATTTATGTGCTGACAAGTATGTTGCATAAGTGGCACCCTCAGGAGCATACTAATGACTGCATTAACAAACATATTTGATCACCAATCTGGAGGGAAGAGACATTTATGAGTCATCCAAAGAGTGATGTTTTCTGAGAACGACTTGCAATTGAATCAAGCAGAAGCAGCCGTGATCATACCAAGTACCACTCAAGAAAACTGTCAAATTTATGTCATGACATTTTGAAAAAAAAAAACATTCTGTACCATTTTATTATAAGTAGTAAGTTGTACATGACACAAAAGTTAACTCAATTTTTCATTGACTGATCTAGTTTGAACAAGTGCTCTTGTCCCAGTGATAACATTGTATGAAATTTACTTTCAGGTGCATTGATTCATCTATGGTGTGCTTTAAATGTCTTTGCTGTAATCAAGCCGATTAAAGTTGTGTGAAAGACATTCTCATCTGTTTTGATTAGGGCACATTAGAAGAAAATGAAGACAGATGAAACACAAGATCCCAAGCCTCTGAAACTAATGTTTCACCACAATACTCTACAAGAGACAACACTGTGAAAGAGTGATGTTCAGCAGGAGTTTTCTTTGGTTGATATGGAGATAATGGTAATTATCAGTTTCTTCAACATCCAACATTTATTCAACCCAAATCAATTATCAATTACACAAATGTAGAAAACCAATACAAAAATTATTTTATAAATATAAAAATAAATAAATAATAAAAAATAACTGAGCAAGTAATTCATTAATGTTAGTGCATTAATTACAGTGAAGGACTGTATTTGGCACTGATGCAAAATTCTATGTTGACATCCCACATAAGAGCAAACAATATTAAGATTCTTACTCAGTAACATTCGTGGAGCCATGCAGCTCCTCAAGGAGGTTGTCTATCCCAGAATGCCATGCAGTGTTCCATGCCACCTGCAAGGCCTGGCGAGCGGGGGCTAGGGTTAGCAGGTCAGAAGAAGGAGCCAGGACGCAGCAGTAGGGGCTGACCGCATGATGACTCGATGCCTGCAATGGGATGTTGTACCTGTAAGAAAAGTTAAAGAAAGATCATATGTGCAAAGTGCTGTTAATGAGAATAGGGACATTTAAAGAAAGGTTCATTTTTAATGTTCACAACTTTACATCTCAGTTTACCTGCGTATTATTATCAGTGGTAAGGAGAATGTTGCCAGTGTCACATCTGTGTTGGATTTGTCTGACCTGATATAACAGAAAAGTGGTAACCCAAAATACTGAATGGATGCACACAATGATATAAGAGGTGTGTAAAACAAACATAAAAACATACCATATTTCTGTTCTGCCAATTTCATCAAATAGCAGTAAACACATCAGGACAGCAATCTCACTTCCATTGCCTTTGTTCTCCATCAATATCAAGGATGCTATAATGAAAACAACAGAAAGAATTTATATAATCACCCAATCAAAACTTTCCACTTCAGTCTGAGATATTCTGCATCAGTGACAAACACTAAACAGCCTGGTCAATAATTGCAGCTTGGTATCCCCCTAATGAGAGATTACCATCCTCTACTGGCTTTGTTTTTATTACAGCAACAGAGAAATTAGGTCTGTCAGGTCTTAATGCAACCACTGAGTGCATTAAAATGAGTTGTAAAAACATTACATTTGTGATGCTGAAAAATCCAACATACATTTTTGCATACCAAAAAATGGATGTTCTGTTCAAATGTGTAAAAACATAATGAATAGGTTGTCACAATTAACATATTGTAATTGAAATGTATTATATCCTAATTTAAAGTAAGTAACTGACAATTAAGCTAAAAATCATGCAACACATTTTTTTGCTGTTTGTCTTACCAAATACAGCACTGCAGATAAAGCTTTAAACAACGTGCTGATGTTGAGCTCAATAGCAACAAGTTGCATCATACTAATATGCTATTTTAAAAGTGTGACAGCATGGTTAAAAGCTATGCATCAGTGGCTGTTGTCTTTTTTGAGGATATGCCCCTGAGCTACACAACGTCTATAGTTGTTACTTAATGAGATGGCTTGTGAATGTACCCCTTAGCAGCATGAGGAGCAAGAGGTTGCACTGTGCCAGGCTGTGCCTCAGAGATGGATCAGCATACACCAGCTTCCTCAGGATACATACACAAGGATCCAGCAGGCAATCCGAGCTCTGGGGAGTATAGCAGCATTCACACTCAGTGTTTAATTGCAGGGAAAACACAAACACACATAGTATTTCTGTCTCCAGCTGCTCTGTGTCTCTCCCATACAAATGCACATGATCTCCTTACTGTCATGACATTTCAGCTGAATCCAAATGTAGCAATTGTGCTGGTTGCAGGCAATGAAAGGTTCAGGACAAATACAACCTGCAGGAATTCCTCTTACACATACACTTGTTAGCTGAGACAAGTTATTCTCTGTGGCCCTGTTCCTCCACCTCAATGTAGCCAGACATGCTGGATGATTACCCCTGTTAGCGGCTTCTGATTCAAGGCCTGGGAATGATCAGCAGACTGCAGTAACTAGAGGGCAAAAATCACTGCTGACCAGGGCCTGTCTGACACTATTAATATAGACCATTTCATTCTTCTATCATGCACGCCTCAGTGGGTATCCTCCACATCCGCTGGCAACACATGTACTCAAATGCATACAGTACAGACAAATGAGGGCATCTACACGCGTGTGAGCACATGCAGAAGCACATTTCTGATTTGCTTTTGTTTTGTTTGGCTTCAACAGCAATTCCTACAGCACACATCTATTTATCACTTTGCCAGAACAGGCTGTTTATTTTTTTTTTACCTTGTCGCCGTTTACACTCTTGTTAATGAAAGAAATGGCTTTGTCTGTTATTCCAAGATTCTTCAGCACTGGGTGCATTGTTGTGTCTGCCGGGAAGGAAGAGAACAATTCAATATACTGACAATAAACATTTGCATAATCTTCAACCATTTGCTTTTCCTGCTTGTCTAAAACATATGGTGGTGGGTGTGCACACACTAACTGTAAATTGCAGTTTTCATAAGGGGAGGGCTCTCATTCATCACATAAACAAAGATTGTTTTTTTAATTTGATCAAGTCCATAAAATTTCATCTAAAAATCTCATTAGGACTTTCAAATCCTTTTCAAAGCCAACACACTGCATCATACAATATCTAGCTCATAATCAACTATTAGATGGATGTGAATTGTTAGCATTACACTCTTCTGCATAGCTTAAATGATACAACTAAGAAAACCAGAAAGGACATTTTTTAGGAACTAATTTGAAAATATAGGGCTAAGAAGACATTCGCACATAGATATGTATGTGTTCTTTGGTATGAAAGGTCTCAAGCCATATTAAGAGAAGTGCAGAGGTAGATGAGGTGGATGGTTTAAAAGTATTAGCCTGCCAAGTAGAAGATTATACATGGAAATATATCAAATAGTATAATCGATTAGTTTAGAAGAAATAATCCACATTACTATTATTAGGTTTTACAGATAACCCACCTTGCAGAACTACAGATAATAGCTCAGCAGCTGATCTTCTCAAGGAAATGTCCACAGTGTCTGAGGACAGGATACCAAAGAGCTTCTCCACAGACTCCACCTAGTTGTCATGACACATACAGTATAAATATGCAAACACACCCAAGACACAGGTGATATAGGATGTGACATGAAAGAGCAATTCATATCATTAGGTATTTTGTGCGTCATTTCTGTTATTTGTGCTTATGCGCAAGTGAATCTGAGCATGTTGCTGTGTCTGTGCATGTAGATTCATACCTTAAGGACGGATTTGTCGCTGGTGTCAAGTGTGATGTCTAAAGGGTTTCTCACGCAGTAGAGATTGGGGAGTGAGGAGATCACTGTTTGATCCAGGTCTGGTCTGGCTAAGTTGGCTTCATCGGCACTGTTTAGGTGAGGCAGGATTTGTTGCACTGCTGCTATTCTCACACTGTTTATAATGAACAGAATTTAGGCAATATTTAGTAAAACAATATTTAGTAAAACAATCTCAGTAGAGAATCATCCTCTTCTTTAAACACTGATTTAAAACCACTACATCAATCAACTTTATTTAGTGTCAAGCCAAGCTTTTCATCTTCATTAAAAACATTATACAAACAGCAAAAGGATTCAAAAATGTGGCCACCTTTTATGTTTTTTAAATACTACATCTAACTGACTGGTTGTCAAAAAAAGTGGCTGGAAGGGCTGACAAATCTATTAGCCGTTGCCAAAATTTACTGGAGCTCATCTCCGGGCCAGTGTCTGCTGTTAATTTCCATCTCTATCAATATTCATAGACTGGGACAGAGTAGCTGTTTTACACAGACCTCACCAGACAGTTTAGATGACTTGATGAGCATATCACCTGACAGCAACAGACAGTGATAATATGGCCATCACAAATGTTGTATAACAAAATATTCAGACTCTCAACAACTTGTCTGCTTTACTAACCAACAACAAACTCGTCAAACAACTTGAAATAAGCAAAGACAGCGAAGAAGCATACCATCAAAGACACATACAGAAACAAGTATGCACATCTGATTTGCACACATATCTGGGAAGACACACAAGACACAAATACAAACACTGAAAAAAAAACCAAGAGCCCAGACTCACGTGGGCTGTTTAGTGAACAGGAGCCGAAGAGCTGCTTTAAGCTTGGCAGTGTTTGGAAACATGTTGTCTCTTGCCATGTCCGACATGTCACTTATCAGCAGGACACAGTTTCCCAGTGACTCCTCGGTGCCGGTGAAACCCTGCCACGCACGCACACATGCACACACACACACAAACACACACATACACACACAAAATGCTCTGAGTGCCTTGGCAGACATGGCAACAAACAATAGGGAATTCCAGCTAAGCAGCACAACAGTAAATAAAATATGCATCACTTTGATTACGGGTGGTTTCATTTCGTCTCTTGTTGACATGGTGGGCCCATCTCTGAATGGCCTCCTTGAATTAAATCACACTTGACAGCCTAGTCAAAATCTCATGTATATTCATGAAGAATTTCCTGGCTTACTGTTGCCTGAAACTGAACAATTAATAAAAGCTTGTTTTTTCAACCCCAAAAAGGAAACAATATAACACAGAATATGTAAATGAGAGAATAACAAAATTTTTCTCACTGGCAGCTCAATTGTGGACCAAGAGCACTAAATTTGCACTTTTGATCATAGTTGTTTTGATAGCAAGAAACATACACCACTTTCCCCTACTCCATAAATATAATATAATAAATTCCAAACATAATGCTGTTTTATGAGTTTTGCAGTACAAACATAATGCACCATCTCCGGTGACTACAACACCTGCAGAATGGGGATGACCGGGTAAAGTGCCTCATTGAATCTGTCCCAGGTTGATGCTGTCATCATCAATCGTCCCTTGAGCAGAAATAGCAAGACATCCTTGGCAGCAACATTCACCTATAGATCACAGGTAAACTGCTGAATTCACACAAAGTACTGCTAATAAAACATTAGATAACAGGTAGTGTACATGACAGATACTAAAATATCTAATACTACCTATTTCTGGTGAATCCTGGCACTTGACTGTGGCCTTAAAGTAAAGTTCAAATGATCTAAAAACATCCATGACAGACTGGCCAAAATCATATTGACATAAATGACCTTGCTTTAAAGTCATGTTGCCTCTAATTTAAGTACAAGTGGTACCCAAGTGTTTGCCCACCATTTCTGCAGAATCCTGGAGGCCAAAAGCGCTCATTTCATAGAGTACCCTGTGGTGTAGAAGGAAGTGGACTCCATTGCAAGCTCCTGGTTCCTGTCGTGACACATTCTGGATGCCAAGGCAGTCCTAGGGGTGTATGTAATCACACCAAATCATAAATTATTGCCATCCTTGCACAGAAGAGTTCCAATTACTTTAAATGTAGCCATGTGCTCTAGACAGCGGTTGGTAAAATGCAAGGATGTCTGATTTCAAATGTCAAGTGGGTTTTTTATAGCACACTGTCAAAGGACTGTGCTTCATCCATCTTCATCCTGCTTATTTACATAAGGGTGCCCTGCCAAACACACCCACATTATGGCTTCAGTACATTTTAGCCATGAACTTGCACTCTCATTTAAAAACTGACTGTCTGTATGAGATGGTTTGCTCTGACCTTGACCAGATTTAACGTGCATGTGTATGTTTCCGACTTGACAGGCAGTAAAGGATGGGACAGCAGCTTGAGGAAGAGTTTTTGACTCTCTGTTCGGAGGAGTGGACTGGGCTGATCAAACTTCCACCTAATGACAAAAAAACAGACTTTAAACTATACTTCATGTTTCCATAAACCAGAGCAAGTGATGAATTAATATGATTTGTATCTTACAGGTAAGAACACATGTGAACACATTCTTTGATGATGGGTAAGTGTTGGTGAAACGGGAGCCCATTTATTGCCTGGTCTGCCAGTTCCAGTAATTCTAACCAGTTCTTTTCTCCCTATGAAAAAAAAAATGAAGTAATGAAATGCCAGTCCAGGTGACAGGCTTAACACATTTTGCTGAGGGCCACCAGTGGTAAATTTATGTCTGACTATACTGTATGTCTACCTGTGTTACTGTTATTATGCGACATGCAGTTCATACCTCAGCTTGTGTTTCCTTCAGGAAGTTGCAAGTGGATTCCATCCAGAGGGTAGCACGGGTCACCCTCCTGTAGAGGTCAAAGCTGTCAGTATTTACCTGCTCCAAGTAGGCTACTCCTGTCTCTTGCATGCTGGGTAATAAACTTCCCAATGATGTGTCCAGGCATAAGTGGAAAATAGCTGTTGCAGTGCTCTCTGGGAGACTATCACTCGCCTGTGTGAGGTAAAGAGGTTTAAATTTCTATTGTCTTTGGGGTTACAATACAATAATAACAGAAAATAATCAGCATAACAATGTGATGTAATGTGATTTTGTTTCACAATCACACACACACCTTCTCAGGAGGGAGGATGGTCTGTAGAAGTTTAATAGTAAATATAGCAGTAGCTGTGTAGGCAATTCTGTGGTGAACTCGAGAACTGTGGGGGATGTCTGCTGAATCTTTCTGATGGTAGCTCAGGATATCCCCCAATAGTCCCATGCAGGCTTGCAGCTTCTCCTTCTAAAATACACACAGACATAAATGTAGACAAAAGCACACGTTCATCACAAACACAACAGTACATACGCACATTCTCACATCACATGCATGACACACACTGACGCACAGCTACTGGCAGGGAGCCAAGAGAAAAATTGTTTGTTCCAGGGGTTAGGAAATGAATGTAATCAGATTTCAGGGTTATTTTGGGGCGAGATACAGATCCACCCTATCTTAGTATGAATAAATTGGAACAATCTATTCTCAGACACTTTGTTTTGGGAGTAGAATTTGAGCAATAAAAGATAGATACCAGCAGGGGGCAGTAGATACCCTGTGCATTGCTTTGCTGGCATACACAGTTTGGCCCATTCCCATAGGGAAAAACCTAGAGGTCTGGCACACAAAAGCTGCTCTCCACATAAAGATGACAAAACAGTTCTCAGGCTGTAAGGCTCAGGGCATGTATTAAACAGCAGAGGGCCAGAGGGGCCTGAACTTGACAAGTGTATAAGTCCCCCTGCAGAGGAACATACTCTTTAAACAGTCAGAGAGGATAACAAATGATTCTGCATGGTACAAAAATGCCAGTTTAACATAATTAATTGTGTGGACTTTATACACAGAATATACAAAGACATTTACTAACCCAACAATTCTGTGTTTAGGTAAACCCAGGGGAACAGACAATAGGCAAATGCATGTATGTGTGAAATGCAGAAAATCTTTGCAACCTTATATAATTCATTCAGCTCAATCACATGCCTACAGTTCTCCTTGACAGTTGAGTAACATACGCCTGTGTGTCTGTGGTAAATTGTCTGGTGGCCAACCCAGTTCCCCCTTTCAGTGAAGTGTATCCATTCATCTACATAAGAGGCTGTCATGAGTTGTGTTTTGACTTGCCAGCTCCATCCCCACCAGGCTGCGATCGTCCCAGACCAGCTCACAAACACTGTCCCCAAGCAGGAGGACGGCGTCGCACAGCAACTCCAGAACACGATGGAACACATGGGAACCCTCTGAGAAACAAGAGAGAGACGGAGCGCAAGAGCAAGGGAGATCAAACAACCGGTATAATACTTGGACAGTTAATGTGGTGAAATAGGTGAGGGGATTTTTGCAACATCTCATCTTTATTCAATCTAAAACAGCAGAAGAGGAGAAAGCGAAATAGATACCGATAACTGTTTTTCTTTTAAATACAACAGTGATTCCTACCTGTCTTGAGCAGTGGAATGGCATTCTCCATGGTAGCAACAGTGAATTGAGCCAAAGTGAGCTGCTGTAACTGCAGCTCTGGGACATCTTCTACACCCAAGTCAGGGAGCTCCAAATGAGCCACATCTGCAGGGGACTGTGGCGTCTGCCTGGGGGCCTGGACTGCTGCTCCACCTTGGTTTGAGCTGCCACTGGATGAAGCACACACAAGAGAGGAAGACAACTGAAAATTCATGATCTGTGCTTGGACCTCTCAAATATATGGTGTGACGTATGAGGTGTATAAGGATGGATCATCAAAACTGGATGTGCCATCACGGGAATTAATGCTGGCTTTTTCAAACTACACACCAGACACTAGGGGGCTCTTGGTGTTGTTTAAATTTAATAAGAAAAATAAAATCCTCCACAGTCTTTCTCATGTTGTTTCATCTTCTTGTGCAGTTTGCTAGTGTCACTGGCAATTTTGTCATTATCAAAGCCACATAAAAATCTCGCTGTGCACAAATTACCAAAAAGTGTCAGACTCTCTTGTTGAGTATAATGTGTGATGAACAGAAATGACAACAATGCTGATTCAAATCAAAACGTTTTTTCTACAAAACATCAAGAAGATTAGAGACTATAGAGAGATATTACCCAGACATCGATATCATATCTTTTATCAACAGTAATCTCATTTAGACTTAAATGCTGTCTAATGTTATAGACACACACCTGTTGGAACCTGCATCTCCATCTTGGCCATCTCCTCTGGCTCTCTGGCCTGTGCGTCCCACCACAGAGGGCCGAGGAGAGCACTCTGCTCCTGGAGAAGAGGACTGAGAACACTGGGTCCTCCGAACCTCCTGGGAGTAAGAAAAGGACGAGTTCTGGGATACTGGATCTACATGCAGCCACGAAAAGAGGAAAAAGGCACATATTTACACATGTATTGCATATTTAATCTTAATGATAAAACAGAGACAAGAATCGACACAGAAGATAAAACCAAAGTATATTTGAAAATGACTTAATTACAAACACATGATAAATATATATGTTAAACAATGTTCTTAATGAGGGAACATATGTGAACTAACAGAATAAGGATTCAAAAATGTATCACCATCTTTATAAACACATCTGTACATCAGGCTAACTTGTGAGGAGCACTACCTTGCTTTGTAGAGTACAAGCTTGGATCTTGATGAAAGCGTAGTCTCCTCCTTAGCACAACACAAAGCTGCCTCAGGCAGGAGAGAGCCTGCAAGTGGAGGTAGTTTGCCTCACCTTTACCTGAACCCAGTTTCAACAAGGACAGAAGGTTCTGAAAACAGAAGGGAATATCAGAAGAGCAGTATTACACAGGGTTATGAACAAATTTCTATAGAGAAGACATATCAACAGTAGGTTATAATTAAGTCAATTATCATTGTACTTCTAAGTATTATGGGTTATTTTTTGGCTTTGTTTGCAAAAAAACAGGAAAAAAAAGAGAACAATGGATCATTAAGGTTTAAAAACATGGCCTAAGCTCAGACAGTGATAGAAAAGTTGTAATAAAGTTCAGTAAATAAGAAGGGCAAAAGGAATTGAATTATTGAAGCAGCAATTTGTTCCAAGTTCAAATTCGCTGCCCTCTGTAGCTAATGATGTCATGTCTCTAAATCAAAGTCTTTTAATTTAGCTTAATAGCTAAAGGAGGGGCAAGTGGAGCCACAAGAAGAAAAGTACTTTCCCATAATGATTTCTTTTTGATGATGAGACTGCTGGGTGACAGTCTGCTAATACTGCCTCCAGACTAAAGTAATATAATGCAGCACTTTATTATCAAAATAGCAATGTTCACAGTGACTCATCAGATCAAAATAATGTCACCTGCAATACTCTGTCTATGTCAATGCAATGAAGGCCTCATACAGCAGATGCACTCGAGTGTTGACATGACACTTGTATATAAATCAACAAGTACAGCCTAATTCTTTAAAAAAAGGATGTCGACTTTGAGACTATGACTGATTGTTGGGTCACAATGAATTCAATGCAATACTCAATACTAACTAGACAGAAGCATGTTGGCCTCATCATTTACAACAAGTGACTTTTGAAACTCCTACAAAGCCACCAAGACCAGGATGGGGGCAGTTCTAAAGCCTGAGGACAACTGCAGCAGATTTCACTGAATCTGTGATATCCATGGAGGCATTAGAGAAAAGAAACATAATGGTCCACCGAGGACTTTCACACCCTGAAAGAGGTACATTAAGACCAAACTATATCCTCACAGCAATCTAGTACCTGCTGAAGCAAAGTAACCCCCCAGAGGCCTC
>JANJYP010022648.1:0-11074 GCA_024605115.1 Rastrelliger brachysoma | reverse complement strand
AATTGATTAAAGTGATTTACAATTCTGCAACAAGAATAAAGCCAGAAAAATGGCAGTAGTTGCAGAAAATACAGGGTTAAACTAAAGCATCCCTCAACCCAAAGGCGCGCGCACGCGAGCATACAACACACNACACACACACACACACACACACACACACACACACACACACACACACACACACACACACACACACACACACACCATACTGCCTCCCTCAAACCCCATAATCCAGCAACATCACCACCCCTCCGTTTTAATGCCTGCCTTGAAGTCAAGGGTGTAGCTGTAGTAGGCTGTGGGAGCCTGTGGGCCTGTCCACAGAGCAGGGCTACACTGAATGTAATATAACCAGCAGGGCAGTCTGCATCTCATTCTCTATTGCACATGACAGAATACACTGAAAGTGAAATCCTGTTTATTTACCGCAGGATACTAATTTTCTGTACTTATATCAGAGCTGAGGAGAGAGTTTTATAATTCTGAATATGTACAAAGGAAAATAGTATATCCTCCTGTGAACAGATATACCACACTGAATGTGTTTGTCTAAACGAGTTAATTAGTCTAATCTCTGTGTGTCCATTTAAGAAAGATGAAGGTACAACTCTGTGGCAGGATTTGACCTTTTCCAAGCTCTAAGCACAGTACACTGTATGTTAATCTATGGTATCTGTCCACTTGTCTGACTGCCTCTCTTACAGTTCTAACTCCAGTGCAGATGAATATGAACACTGCTCTGCATGTGCTTTAGTCGGTACCAGAACACACTGTTCTAGCTGGCTTTAAAAATGGTACAACTCCCTCTTTTTTATGACATTATCCGTTCAGTAGTGGACAAAATGAATTTTTTCTTTCATCACAGATTTGTGATTTTGAACCACAGCAAAATTTAAGGGCTCATCTTACATGTTTTTCTTACTTGATGTCCTAAGCTGTAAAATAAACCCAAACAAGTTGAAGTCTGCGTAGCATTAAGAAGAAAGCATGGATGAATCAGGGCAGTGGGTCAGAGATCCTGCCTGTCATTTAAAGTAGATTAGGAGCGCTATCCTGGTGTTTCATCGTGGATTTTTGGAATAGTTAAGCAAGTATGTTCATTAGCAGTGACAAGCTGTGGGGATATGATCATTTAAGTCCAAAGATGCAATACCAACAAGACTAAACATTTATGAGAGCTTTTTTTTTTCCTCACAAGACTCACCACTGAACATGAGGATAAAGACTAAGTGTCTTGTTCAAGAAAGGACAGGTGTGCAAGATGCCACAAAAATGTATGTCCTACAAGAAAACCCTAACCTCAACCCAACCTCTTCCTTACCTCAACATTATTAAGTATATTTGTTTGTTACTGAAGATGACAATATTGCTTGCAAAGACAAACAAAACCCAAAGAAGAAGATAGATTTGTGGCTGGTTGTTCACGGGATTTGGAGAGGGGATCCATGGATTGTATAAGAAGCTGAAATTTCAAAAAAAAAAAAAAAAAGGAAAAAAGGAAGTATAATAAACAAAGAAATGCAAATCAAAAGGTTTAAACTTGGCAAAGTATGAAGTATTTTAATAAGTGTATGTATCTTTTTGAATTGAAATAATTGTTTGTGATGTGTTAGAGGGTGTATTATGCACATGTATATAAATGTTTAGAATGCTATGTAAATTGACTATTCTTATCTTTCTATAGCTTTTACTCACCTGTCCAGGTACTGCAGATAGAAAGTAGCTAGTAAGCTAAATCTGGTACAAGGCATCTCCTCTCATTTTGAGACTAATGTTATTTTGTACATTGTCCTCGATACAAATAAACTTATTAAACTAAACTACTTGTTTGTGTGGGATGTGAAAATTAACACTAATACACAGATGGAATAATTAAGCTTAATTCTGCTTGCACAGAAAAGAGGAGCAACGGCTCTTTTTACCTGCACACAGGGTAACTTGCAGAGGGGCGCCACAAACTGTGGAGCAGTCGCCCTCAAAGTGGGTCTGTGAAAAAATTACTTACTTGTGTTAAGTCAAACACATCTATACTCATAGAAACTATGGTACATAACACATTTTGTGTCTAGTACTCCCATCCATGTTAGCTTTGGGCCAATGAAAACTCTGATATAACTGATGCATTGTGACTATGGCAACAAACTGTGACTGCCGCTGCTGCTTAACTAGGTTTATTAGCTAGTTAGTTATCTGAATAACTCAAAGAAATATTTGAGTCAGTCCAAACTGTCAAGTTAAGTCCAAACTTGCTAAACTCAGAAAATGTGACATCAGTAATATTGAGTTTGGATTTATTGAGAACAGATGCTGGCTAGCATTTCCAGATGTATATATATTGTTGTATTTGTGATTCTTATTATTAATGGTTACAATCAGCTATCTAGTTTTAATTCATTTCCCAGTATAATCAGGATTGTAAAATAAGGTTCCGATGAATAGTGCACAATGGTGGGCTATGTGGAACTTGAGCTGACATGGCAAGCATCTTATTTATCTAACTTTCATATAGATGCTGAACAGGCCACAACTTGTGTTGTTTCTGTTTACTTTCTATAGCCTTTAGTTTATTTAACGATTATGCTTTTGCTTTAAATGTTACATTTTTATTTAAGCAAGACCTGAATAATGTGGCTATACTCTTAGGCTAATTGTTCTCTTGGTTATGGCATGTATACAATAACTGTCGTCAAAATATAATTTTTTCCTTTCGGTACGACATTTTAACATTTAGCCAGTCAAGTGACATGCAATACTATGGACCCAGAATATGAGGGCAAAACAAAATGATGTTCCCAGTCAAAGAGTGAGGCATACACCTGCCAAAAAACATGGATGGCAAACCTGACCACAGCTTAAAAGAAATCAATGAGCGCTTTATTTAGTGGCTCAACAGATCGCAAATGTAAAGTCACTCACAATAGCACAAGAACTCATACTTCCAGCGGCATTTGAAATGTGTGAAGTTATGCTTGGGACACAGGCAACTAATAAACTTAAAGCTGTACCTTTCTCAAATGACAGCATGAGGACAAGAACTGAAGAACTCACGGGTGACATTCAGTCGCAGCTGCTGGATAGATTGTGTTCCTGTGAGCAATTTTCTGTGCAGTTGGACAAATCAACAGATATTGCCAGTGTGGTTCAGTTGGTTGTTTTGTTTTACTGTTCATGGAAAGGGAACATTTTGGAGGACCTTCTGTTCAGCAAGGACTTGCCTAAGAGGCCAACAGGTGAGTATAACTCCAGTTGAGTTTGAAATGTTTAGATTGGAAAGTTATATAGTTCCAATAGCATCTCAGAGTTCAAATGGTTAAGCATATGTTGTTCAGTTTTACGAATATGAGGGGATACTTGGGGGAAGGATCCTTGGCCCCAAAAAGTTTGAGAACCCCTGCTGTAGGGTGTGTACAGTATATACAGACTTACACCACTGTATACACCCTCCATATGTGGGAGTTGCCTAGTGTAAGCACACTTTCACAATGCATGTTTGACAGCAAACAAACACAGAGTAACATCAACACTGTTAATGACCAAATGACCTTACAACAATCACATAGCAGCAGGTGTGTATGTCAGTTGGCAGTTTACTCATCAGGGCATTGTTGTAACACTATAGGTAAAGAAATATCAGGAATATGGACAGTTTCATTTAAGCGTCTAACATTTGATTAGGAGGAGTTAATTGCTATTTCACATAAAAAGCTATAATTAGAAGATAAATTCCTCTTTTCCTGTATTCAAAAATATCCAGCTTTTACAGTAATGCCACATGCACCATGCTACAATATAATCCCCAGAACACAAGTGTAGAGAAAGTGAAAGCTCAGTTGTAATTTTTGGCATTACAAAGATCGAATTTAACTGACCACAGTGAAACATATCAAATGCTTCTCATAGCAGCACACAGGCTCTCCCATACTTATAGAAAACAGGTGCTGGTGTTTATCATTTACAGCAGGAGGACAGCTGTACAACTGAACAGACTACTTGTGATGTGAAAGACAATACCTTGAATTTTCACTCTGAAGACAAGAGCCATGACCTTGTGACCAGAGAGGTTGAGGTATTCAGTGTTAACTCCTATTAGATTATATTCAGGCATGCAGACGAGGTAGACTGGTTTTCTAACTGCAAAATCATATATTTGGTATGGTTTTCTAATATTTATTCATTTCAATTACATATAGAATGTGAATCTAAAACTCATAATGCTTTTTGTGTGGTGAATGTGTACAGATATTTTCTTTTTTTTCTGCAATTGTAAATGTTGACCACCATCACCACTTATGTAATAATAACTGATCTAAGCCTCCATGAACTGATCTTCCTGCACAGTTAACATGATACATGCTAATATGATATAAGCATAAAGAAACATGAACCAAGTAACATGATTCAGTTTTTCTTTGTAGAAATGTTTTGAACATGAACATGATTTTGGGTGGGTTGGAGTTTACTGTGTGGGTTGGGGGAGGAAGAGTTCATTTTAGCCCCCCAGCATGATGCCTAAACCGTGGTAAGTGAATGTGACAATGAGGGCCGCAGGCTGCTGCAGACAGTCTTGGCCTTGCTGTGTGGCCGAGTATGTGTGTGTGTTTGTATGCGCCACCATGTCTGAGCATGGATACGAGGAAGGAAGTGGAGCACATATGAGACAACTCATGAACACTGAGCACCCAGGGTCGTGACTCCTCATACTGTTAAACTCACAATGGCATGCAATCTGTGCTTGGTGCCCTTTGTTATACTGCCAACTTCATCATGGATGATAAAATAAGACTAAAAAGATATTAATCAGAGTTGTAGTAGCAGTTAGTAGAAGTTGTATTATTTTAATTGGTTCCACTGTAACACGGGTTGTCTGAATTAATAAATCATTCTATGTAATGACTGCTGATTTCTGTAAGATATTATCAATCTACAAAATATCAGGGAAACTTTCCTTATAACTTATTTATGAATTCAAGTAGAAAACATCATATCCATCACTGAATTAGATGAGTTAAAGAAGACTTGTGTAATGTGCATTATGTGTTTTAGTATTCTATCAGATTTACTGATATGATTGTATTTACTCCACTCTACTATTGTACGTAACTTCATTTAGTTGAGCTAAGACAATTAATTAATACAAAAAAATAAAATAAAATCAGTCAGTAGTACAAAAGAGGGATGGATTCAGAAAAATAGCATCTAGGCCTTGATTAAAGGTTAAAAGTAAAGGAAAATTCCACTAATTCTATTTTTTGTAATCTGGCTCCTATTCTCATATTTATGTCTATAAAGACAGCAGGCCATAGCCATTTACTCACCATCTCTGCTTCAAAAGATACTGGGATTTCCAGAGGACTACTTCTTGTGTGTAATGTGTTTACAATGACTTGGACTTGAAAACAAATGTCACAGATAATTCCTGCCTCTTTGCCTCCTTTGACAATACTCTCGCTACCAAATCTATGCAGCTAAGCCAGTAAGTTAAATGTTGTCATGACAAATAGTCACGGACAAAAATATGAGAATAAGAACCAGGTTGACATAGACATAACTTAAAATATTTCATGTAGATTTTACTCTAAAACACTGCTACCACAGTAAGTCTAATGCTAAAGAATTGAGACCTGATAGGCATGCTTCAGTGGTCATACTAATAACATCATAAGCTAAAAAATCAAATCAAGTTTTTCTTGTGATTTATTGAAACATATTCTAATACTACTGTGGTCAGGCCTGCATGTAAACTCATTAATAACCATTGCCACTGTAAGATAGTAACAATAAGAGCAGGTTAGAGAATATCTTCTTTTAAGTATGCTGCACCTTCTTTTCTGCAGGGCATTCACATACCACACAGGCTCATGCACACACAGTCTCACTGCCCCTCCCTGACCCTCTGGCCAGCACTGTCCCTGGTGTGTATGTAGACGGGCTAGGTAATCCCTTAGGATGGGGCCTCTTGTTTTGACAACTCCTGTGAAGCCCAGTGTCTCTTACAACAAAACACAGACTGGCCTATCATCAGCAAAATGTCAGCCCTCGGCTCACTCCTTCGTCACCCAAAGGAGGATCAGGTTGCCTTTACACTATGCGACCCATTAACTCAGAATAGAAACATTCTCAGCACCGGTATAATGATCCCCTTTGTTTGCTAAGACAATGACATTGGTAAGAGACAAGCCGCACTCATGGCTCCTGATAGAAGTGCATATAAGGTTACATGTTGCCAGGGCAGGAGTGATGTGGCTCCTAAACAGAGTTCAGAGTGATGTACTCTTAGCCTATGCTTTTCCCAGTGGGTTGAAAAGACACTTGCAGGTCAGTCAGCATCAAAACACATGCATGCTCTTTAAATTAAGACTGCTATACGTGAGGGGTTGGCGCTAACTTGGGAATGTGCCAACTGTGACAAAAACATCAGAGTTTAAGAACTTAACATGTCAGAAAGAGCAATGATAAAATACTAAAGATGAGATGTAGAGGTCGTGGAAAGAGCAAGGGTGTGAGGGTTAGAGGTTTATTACGTTCTTTGGAGGGCCACCCACATCAAACATCCTCCGGTGGCACTGCTTAATGGTTTGGATAAAGACAAACATTGCAGACAACTCACAATTTGGGAATTTCTGACTTTCTCTCTCGAAGTGCTAACTGGGAAATAATTTCATGCACCCTAAGTAAATACTCTGACTGTAAATACAGATGTGAACTTAAGGTCATGTTGAAATTTCTCCTGTCTAAAAAGAGACAGGCTAAAACTAAAATATGACAAATTATCGATGCAGAGTGATGAAGTTTCGAAATTATTTATAAATATTGCAAGCTAGATAACTATGGAGAGCTATGGCTAGCAAGCTAGAGGTTAAGCTTCTCACCATCAGCTATGTTGATTGTTGAGTTGTGGAATTTTCATCTTGGAAATTTCTGGCCTGGCCTGAATGAAATAAACAATTAAACATGCAAAAATCAGAAATAATACAGACATATTTTTCCCTTATTAGAACATATGGTAAATTTGTTGGCATACATTTGATTACTGGTGCTAAGGTAATCTGATGGTTAGAGCACATACCACATACACAGAACTCTGCACCTATGCAGCTGAGCACGATTAGAATCCTGGACGGAACTATACTTTGCTGCATGTCTTACCCCATCTCTCTCCCATGATTTCCTGTCTGAATACTTTCAAATAAAAGTGTCCCTGCCACAATCTTTAAAAAAAAAAAAAAGATTATTGACACATCCAGTACAAATGAAGGAATATTAGCATTCTGTGAAGTCAAGTTTCTGGCCACATGGTGAGTGAAAGTCCAATATTAAATCTCCTTTTAGCTCTATTTGACCTCTACCAACCTCTGAGACTGGTTAACAGCTAAGTACTATGTTCACCACTTGTTTACTTTGTTTTATTGTTCTAACCAGGTAATGGCAGAGAAAACAGTTTGCTTTTGGCTTACATATGTGAGTTTGGTTGTTGTTGTTGTTGTTGTTGGTGGTGGTGGTGGTGGTGGTGGTGGTGGGGCAGTGGTTTTTTTTTTTGTACATTTCTAAGCTCTTTTGTTTGATTGTTTATTTAAATTACCAAATGTAATTAACACTCTACTGAACTGACCACCACTGTTCAACAGATATTAAGGATCTCAGAAGTTAGACCTTTCTGTCACCAAGCTCCAGATTTCCTATAGATTAACCTATAAACCGCCCATTCTGCAGAATGGACCACAGAACATGCACTACAGTAACCTTTTCCCATCTCCTTTTCAATACATGATACCAACACCCAAGCCTGCTACAGCAACCCCAGCCTGTTTCCCATTGGTTAGCCCCAAGGCACAGAAGAGCATATCTGTAGCCAACCTTGACGTGCTAAACTAGGACGCTGAAGGGGACAGAAATGGGAGGAGAGAGGAGGAGAGGCAGGGGAGCGAGTGAAAGGAGGAGAGGGAGAAGAAAAAAAAACATAATGAAAGGCTGCTGGAGGAGTGGCAGAAATAAGGAAGCGAGGATGGAGAGCTGAGTGGATGATGGAAAAGAGGGGATACAGAGAGGAGCGGTGAAGAGGGAAGGTAGTGTAAGTAAAAGGGAGGGAGAGAACAGGGTGGGTTTTGGTGATTTGTACTCTGGCTGCATATGCACCTGGTCTCCATCTCCTCCATTCTCTGCTTGAAAACTGGAAAAATCAATACACCCACAGTCTAGTGTATCCCCACATGCACTGGATCATTAAAAATATATAATCAAACACCCCACCGTCATTTTTCATCACTATTACCATCATCATGTTTCTGAACATGCGCTAATATCAGTATATCACCAACATGGCTGTAACAATGTAATAACCCAATCAATGGGCTTCTAATTATTTCACTGCCTCAGTTAATCGTCCAGTTAAAGCAGTCTTTCAGCCTTGACTCTCAGAATGGCACACGGAGACAGGCTGCTTGTTAACAAATGCACACAGCAGAACCGAAGCAGGGCTGTTGTAATAAGAATATCTGACTTCTCAGCTTCACAACTCAATCCAATTCAGGGTCGCAGTGTTGCCTAGTAACGATGGCACACTACTGACCTTATCTATGTGGTCATAAAAATGTATGAAGAAGCCCCCCCTCCTCGGCTTCCAACCTCCTCCCTGCCTGCCTCTGTTCAGTTCTTCCTACAACCACACTACCACCCGCACAGCCCTTATCTTCCCCTCTCTGAGTAGCATCTAGCCAGGGGGCAAGCACCCTCCACACTCTCCTACCCCTGCCAGGGCAGCTCTGCGGTAGGTGTTATCTGCCTGGGAGCTCCCCTTTCTTTATTACGGAGAGGGTCAGAAAACATGTACACACTTGAGCTTTTTGCAAGAACACAATGCGCTTGTATGCACTGTATGTGCACACTACACGCACACACAACATAACAGATACAGTACTGGTGGGTGGGTAGTGGGAGGCAAGAGGGATGCAGATTGCATGCTATGAAACTGATAGATAGCTGTAAGAACAGAGGGACACAGTCAAGCGCAAAGGAGACTCAATACCACACCACAAGGTGAGTCTGTGCACCAGCCTTCATGAGAATATTACCTAAGAGTAGAATTTCTGCTCTGCCCACTGTGGGAGAAAGGAAACATAGCAGAGTGTGAGAGAATGTGCTCATCGGTGTGAGAAAACAATAGAAATTCAGTGGGCTTTCTTTTTTTGATGAACTTCACAAATGTGTGATGTTTGGGAAAGCAGTTGCCTCATGAGAGATGAAATGTATCTGAACTCTATCCACTCAAAAGTCTTGAGAGCCAGGTTCAGATTTTCTAATTGGCCATCACCTTGGAGACCCCCAACCTAATGAGGAAACACACTCCAGGTGCTGCACCTGATATAACCTCTGGGAATCACAGAGGACTATGACACATACTGTATACACACACATCTGCTCCATCTGTCTGCTCTACATGACGATGTCCAGATTCTCATAACAAAGATCTGTAAGTTGACTCCTTCACATGTATTCAGCTCAGAACTAGTCACAAAGCTAATTAGCTTATAACAAATTTTACGTAAAAACAATATGTATTTTGATCTTCCCTCACTAGCTTTTGATAAAAATGTAACTTATTTTACCACCCAAGTGAACATATGTCTGTTGTCTATTTTTTATAATGACAAACTATAGAAACTGTCCAGAAGTGGAAGTCTCACCTGTAAGATGCTCCGAGATGGATTCAGATGAACTTTTACAGTTTTTATGTTTATCTTGCAGTGGATAATTAGAGCAGTTTTGCATTAAACTAGTCCTACTACAGCACAGTACTCAATAATGAGGACAGCTGCAACCCGCCACAGCTCTCTTGCACACTACTACAGTAACATCTGCTCTGAGGCACCCTAAGCATCAGGTGGGATCTCTGGTGTGATATCTGAACAAAGACACAGNGTGTGTGTGTGTGTGTGTGTGTGTGTGTGTGTGTGTGTGTGTGTGTGTGTGTGTGTGTGTGTGTAAGCGTTAGAGTAACTAGGGACACTGGTGAAGGCATGAGTAGTGCCTTGAGGCAGGGAGCAGAAGGGTGGCAGGGTTCCTGACTCCCACCGTAGCCTGTTTAGACACTAGCCTCTATGACTCATCTCTGTGTCACCATTACTTTCCCTATGAATGAACAGATAAAGATACACTACAGAGAGGCAATGCTACCACCACAGGGGGAAGTGTAAGTGTGAATAGCCAGCGAGACTAGCATGAGCCATCCTTAGTCATACTCCTGCCTGTCTGAGTGCAGAGAGTTACCATATAGTTACAAGCAATTGATCTGAAAAAAAACCTCAAAAACTAAATCAAAACCAGCTGTCTTTTATATAGCTGGAAATATACAGTGTGATACCAGTGAATGAGCAGTGATGTATCCATGCACCTGTTGTCTGGCTCATCCCTCTCATCTCATCCAGGCTCTCCTCATTTGGGCTGCTCTCCTGCAGTGGCAGCTGTGAATATGTACACCTTGTTAGGAGGCTGACAGTTCTGGCAGAGAGAGAGACAAGGAAGTAGCTTGTTATGAAGAACAGGCTAGCTATATGTCAATCCCTGCTTTACAGAGAGAACACAAAAACAGACAAAGAATAAACAAGAGATTGTCTTTAAGATACAAAAACATCTTCAATTTCATATAATGTATCTTTAATGTAGAGTCTCATTTATATTTGAATACACTGAACTAAATGCTAATTGACTCAAGCTACTATCAAAATGAGATTTGCCTCAGAAACATGTGGCAGCCTGATCATTATAACCTTTCCAACTGTAAGTCTCCATTTGCCTCTCATCCACTTCTGTCATCACGGTGCTATAATTACACTACATCCGATATCACAGGGAAATTCTAACAGATTCAGCAAATCTCAGATAAGCGTTATAGACTTTGGGTTGTCTATCACTGCCACGTGTGATGCTAAAAAAGGCAGAAGGCTGGGGTCATTGAAAAGGTAACAGTGCCAAATAAAGACTTCGTATCAACACAATTTACACATTAAAACTTTTGTTTGAAATGGACAAAAACTATTTCAAGTAATATGAGACATTGTAATGTAAAATGTAAAAAAAA
>JANJYP010022618.1:0-35062 GCA_024605115.1 Rastrelliger brachysoma | reverse complement strand
ATATATATATATATATATATATATATATATATAAAACAAAATATTACTAAAAAAACATAATAAAAACTATGTAATTCTTTCATGCTTTACACTAAAATCATAATACATGGAAATACTATAAATAAATCAACAGTGATTTTTATGTATGTCAAATAAAGGCTTTTAATTACAGATTACAGATTATTATTTTCTAACTTTGCCTGTTCATATTTTACAAAGATGCCCACTCTGTCTTTAGTCATGACAAATCCAGCATAATGTACATTTAAAAAACGAGTTATCCCGCTTCATTTATTTCTACGTTGTCATTGTTTGCATCAGTATTAAGTTGCTGTCAATGAAACTCACAAACATAAAAATCAACCAATGCTTCTAATGGGTATTGGTCAAGGTTCCAAGACTCTTTTTACTGTACCTGAGCTTCAAACTGGACTGGGTAAGAATTCTTCAGGGATGCTACCCTTGCAACATGATTTAAAGATTATGATTACAGATTTTTACAAAGAAAAAAAAACCCTTGTAATGATAGAATTAGGCTTAACATTGAATGTAGGTACACTCTGTAAATACTCTTCAATATAGTTGCTAATGGCAGTCTGTCTTTCTGTTTACTATTCAGCCTTCTACAGCTGTAAATTACTGTTAATGCAAATGTAGATTAAGTCAGATTGCAGTATGATGGACAAAGTTGCATTATTGACTCACTTTTACATTAAAATACCTTGAATTTGTTTGGCTGCACTGCAAACGGCCAAATGACTATATTACCATTACTACACTAGATACTCCAGGTGTTTGATCAAAGAAACCAGGACTGAAATCCAAAGAGTGGCAACTTACAACAGTATGGGATTCCAGTGATTTAGTGAGGAGTAAAAACAGAATAGTTTAGCAGCAGTTTTGTATGTGGGGGTGATAAAGTACTTATGTTTTAAGTCCTTTTTTTTCATACAATGTACGACTACTTCTGTCACTTTATGTTTACACTATAAATAACACTCCAGAACCACAGAGGATATTATATAAAATTCTTGCAGACTGAGTAGTACTACCCATGACTAGTTAACTGACCAAATGAGCAAGCCAGGACAGATTCAAAGAGATTAAAAGCACAACATGACAATCTTCTGGAAATCGTCATTACCTTTAAGTATAGTTCGGACTGGACTTTGGAAATCATTGGGCTGTTTCTTAAGAAATGGATTTGGTGCCTGTGTTCAGCCATGTGGTGACATAACGAGTATGTTTGTGTGATGACTGATGCGTTTGTTTTTATGATCCTGCCTGCTATGCATCTCCACAAAGTGCTTGGCTGTTTACAGAGACATCAAACCAAATCAATAGTCTGTGAATGGACAGGTCACTAAACACTCACTCCCTCATTAAGACAAGCAGCTCATATTTTAGATGCACACACAAACAGACACACATACCAGAAATACACTCAGAAATACAAAAGATGCCAGTGAAAAACTACCCCCACACCCAAAAAACTGTTGTCAGTGATCCTGTTGAAAAGCCACATTATCAGAAGACTTAAATAAAACACAGACTGTTCATCTCCCTCATGCCTCTAGGTATGACAAATAAGACCTCTTACTCAAATGGATTAAAGAAAATGTTTTAGTGCCACGTTGTTGGAGGCATAAAATATGTGAATGATCGTTCCAAAGTAAAGCTCAGGGAGCGCCATGGAAACCTCAAAAAACATGAAAGACTGTGAAGGACATGACTTCAGCTGAGCTATTCATAAATTATTTTATGGCATTTGTGTAATTCTTCAGAGGCTTGGATGAGCCTGGCTTAATGTTTGAGTTTTTTAGAGAAAATATTTTGCCTCCTTTCAAACTTTATCAACTCAAATTCATACAAGAAAGCATATGTTTCTCTTCATAGTTAAGATTAATATTAAAATACAAGAAAATTAAATTTGTCCTGTACATTTAATTCATCTGCCCACTTGGAGAAGTGGGTAGTCACTCTGCAGCACCCAGGGACCAACTCCAGTTATTTTTGCCAGTGCCAATGGTCAGGGGCAGTGACGTGAGTATTAATCCTAAGGTACATGTCTTTAATGGTGGAAGGAAACTGGAGTTCCAAGGAGAAACTCATGTAAACATGGGAAAACATACATACTCCATACAGAAAGGACCTGGGATGACTGGGGCTCAAACTCAGTTCAAAGCCACCACAGAGAAGGTAGGCAGACTTTTGAAGATGGCCCCCTGAGTAGCAGACCACTCTCCACTCATGCACATTCACAAAGCATATCATTAAACATAATAGGGTTTTTATCACCGACTGTCAAGAAATACCGCTGCATTTGCATTCAAATTTAATTTGCCATACCGAAGCTCATGCATCCAAGAAATCTTCCTGTATGCCATCCCCTTTGTCTCACACACATATGCACAAACGCACACACACACAATACACACACACACACACACACGTATATNCACACACACACACACACACACACACACACACACACACACACACACACACACAGGTCCTATGCTCATGATTTTTAATACTGTACCATAATAAACAGGAAGATGTTGCATATGCCTATATTTTAGTTTCACATTTCTGTGGTGCTGGAATGGTTACTGCTATTAATTCAGTTAATGATATTTAGTTTGGTAACATCTTGTAATGTACACAATGATTCTGGGTTACACTTGTGTTATCTAGGTTAAGAAATCTGAAATGCTCAGTAGCAACCAATTTGCATATGATTACTTCAATTTCTTTATCAGTTGTGTAAATCCACTTATCATCTGTAAGTGCAATATTGTCCAACTAAACTATAGGAGCAGCATTTAGCATAATGAGTGGAAACACTTTGCTGTCAGAGCAAATTATCACACATATTAGTGAAAAGGGATCGAGAGTATCTGCTTGTAGATGCATTCTACTTTTTATTTCCATTCTCAGACAAATGCAGTCCCTTATGTCGGATGAATCGAGTCATTGTGAAAGAGTGAGACTACTCGCTTCTCTGCCTCTTTGTCTCTTTCCCTGTCTCTTTTCACCTGGAGTAATGCAGACTCCATTTCACAGACAAAATATCCTCTGTAGAAGCTGTCAAAGTGTTTACCCACAGGCCTGAGTCTCTATCTGAGGCCTGACATCTAATATAGAGAACTGGCCTGCAGCACCCAGCGCCTTCTCTGCCAAATGTCCACGGCAAGAATGAAAGAGAGGGAGGGGGAGAGAGGAGGTGCAGTAGAGCAGGGTAGGGGTGGGGGCAGACACAGTGAAGAAGTGGGGCAAGAGGGGAGAGAAAGACAGACAGAATCAGATGAGAGAAGGTTAGAGGACAGGAAGTAGTGAGACTGGAAATGAGAGGGAGAGAATGAGAATGAGTAAGTTGAAATTCTCACTAGTCCTCTCTTTATAGAAAGACAAAGTAACTAAACATAAACTCACGTTTGCAGATAATATTTTGTTATACAGCACAATATCGCAAGGGTAACATTTTGTTGACAAAAAGATACAATGCACCATCAGATGTGAGAGCTAATGAATCTGAAATAGCTTGAAATTTCACATTTACATGTGTGACTAATATATGTTCATGAATTGATTCAGGGGAATTTCTGTAATTTATTTACAACCTTGTCAAGCTTGTCAAAGAGATGGAATACCCAGCCTTTAAAATCAAATCAACTTTGTGGTGAAACACTGTTTTTCCTCAGGTGTTTATGCAATAAATGCAATAAATGTGGTACTTTATCACTTTATTGTGCCTTTGGAGTGTGGAGGGTAGTGAAAGGTACATGCTTTACAATCTATAAGGAAGACATTTCTATAAAATGGGAGCTGCCTCTTGAGCACCATCAAGTTTTACTATCATCTTTAGCTTGCACAAGGACAGCAGAACCTAAATGGTGACTGCCTCTCCATCTCAAACACAGCCACAAGAATACACATACACATGCCATCTAATGCAGTCAAATGTGTTCATTTTATACTTCTAAACATGCACGCACATACACAACACACATACATCAGCTGCACAGTGAGGGACCTCAATCCAATTAGCTTGATTATTAATTAAAGTGTGCACTCAGAGGAGAGCTGGTGCTGATGGAGGCGGCCCAAAGGGGGTGTATGCTGAGAGGGCTCTGGACGCACTGTAGCAGTAGGTGATTAGGCTGCATGGCCAACACACCTACCNCACACACACACACACACACACACACACACACACACACACACACACACACACACACACACACACACACACAGGTTGCATACAACCTCTTTGCTGCTCTCTGACTTTATCTGGAAATATACATACTCTCCTGATGCTCATAGTCTTATCAAACATATAAAATGCATCCGTGTCCTATTGTGTTTTCTGTTTCAGTGTGAGTGCCTATCCAGCACAATACACTCTGAATTAAGGAAAGAAGAGAAGGGTAGATTGGGAAATAATGCTGATGAGGAAAATTAAAGATGAAAAAGAAAAACTGCTTGCCAGACCACTTACTTTAACAGGCACCAACCAAGTAATGAGCAGCTGCAACCGACTGTTTGTGTAAAATGTCCAGAAATGATGAGGACAGGGCTGATTTCACCTGAGTAATCTGACTTCTGCGGATATTGTAATGAATGTTTTGGGGCTTCACTTTCAAAACACATAATATTTCACCGTTGCGATGTGTAATTTATAGAGGAATCTATGTCAAAGATCCCAAAAATATATTATGAAATTCATCCAAAATATATGTAGATTTATTATTATGACTGCTCATGTGACAGCTCATTGGATCCTCTTCCTTTGATCTTGCATTTCAACTAAGACAAAATATTGGGTGTAGGTGGGAGTAGATGTGATGCTTGCTGAGATAATATATCAAGCATATATATTTCTACATTGTGTCTGAGATTTCTGTTTTTTTCCTTCTCAGAAGACCTGCAGGTGTAAAGCTGTTTGTGTAGATTGACCTCCCGTTACCTCAAGACACAAGAATCCGTATCTCAGATTCCTCAGAGAATCTGAGATATACAATGTAGTTGTAAAGAGATTGTTTCTTTATCACTCCTGTCATCTTTCAGATTCTTCAGATACACACAAGTTTTGTATTACACATGCAGTTTTTGGATGTAAACATATGTATCGTGATTTTACCTACCATTCTATCAAATTAATGGTTTAGTTTCGAGACTCTTTTGGGAATAATTGGCACACAGTTTAACAGTTTATTTTCATTTTCCTGTTCAGACTATTGGGCCACATCTTGCAGTCAATGCAAAGCAGATGACAAGCGTGACGCATGTGTGTTTGCTAGTTTGGATTGGTGGAGTTATCATTTTCTCGCCCTGTGCCCATATAGTAAATACACTTCCACCGGGGTGTGCAACCGTGAGTGTGTTGGTCTAAAAGTGAGGTGTGGTCAGACATAGTGGTGGTGTGTTGCTATTTTAAGGGAGAGGAAATAGACTGCGTCACTGACTGAAAAAAAACAGGTCTAAAGTCACTGGCATGTATTTCACTGTTATTTTAAGGGTGCACTGTCAAGATTTTGGTAGACACTCTGACACTCTGCCTGGTACACACAAGGACAGGTAGCGACACACGAACATGAAAATAAATAAATAAATAAAAGTAGCCTGTTTTATCAACATATTCAAAATGCATGTCAACTCGCCATGGAAACATGATACACATCAATACACATCAGGTATTTTTTCTTTTTTCTTTCAAAGTTTAAAATCACCAGTGTAGGCAGGTCCCTCTTGTGTCTATGTGTTGCTCAGTGGCTCACAGCAAGATGTAAATACCGGTGTGTATCTGTTGCAAGTTCTCATTGATCTTGTCTGCCATGGTCCTACAGTGTGTGCACGTGCAAGCGTGCCTGCAGTCAGGCTCTGGCATAGTGACTGCTTAGGTTATAAAAATGTACTAAATGACATTGTTTCAAGTAAATTTGCCTGTTACCACTTCAGAACACTTGGATTGTAGCAGACTAGCAGTATGGAGGAATACGGATGGAAGATGGTTTATACGGAAGTTTTTGTGTAATTTTGAGGACCTTTTCTTCTCAGGTGGAACTGACTCTCGTTATGTGGATTTTTGGTGGATGATGAAACCCCCCCCCCTAGTCTCCAGCTACACTTCCTTATAGTTCTCACTAACATGAGGCGAAGTCCATAATGACTGAATTTCATTTTTGGATGAATCATAAGTAACATTGTGCTGCTGTAATGGAAAAGTTTTTTGAACCTTTGATTCTCTGTTTTCACTGATACAGTCTGTCCAATGTTCTGCCCAGATTATCACATTTTATCCATGCTTTATGCCACAGTACAGTCATTGCCTTGAAACAGATTTCACTGATCCATACTTACTGTTTGAAAAAGACGTGTCACTGTGTTTCACTCAAATTGTTATTTACATGTGCAGAATGAGAAACATAGTGCAGTAATGATGCAGAGCATGAAATGTATTATCTCAGTTTTCCAATGTTGCTCATGTTTTGTTCCTGCAAGCCTGTGAAATGTATTTAACATCACAGACACAACAGTTGAGATTAATTTCATGTTAACGACATACTATTTTAAAAGGTCCTTGTTCAGTGTTAGATATTATTGCATGTGATGAGGACGGGGCAATGAAACACAGCCTTGAAGGCAAGGCTCCTCTCATCGTTTCATCCACAGCGTTGAATTAATGTGTTCTGCTGACCCTCTGACCTGCTGATTTACATTGCATCTCAAAGAACATGGGTTGTAATAAAACGTGGGCCAACCTATCCACTCTCCTGGCTAAGCAGCTAATGCAATACACAGTGTGCAGGTCTCCAACAGGGACATTTAATGAAAATGAGGAAGCGGAGAGAAAAATGTGAGAAAACCTTTCTGAAATTAATCGAGGACCTCTATTAAAGAAACAAAGATGGAAGAAAAAAAGATCATAATTAAAATCCCACACAGAGGGGCCTCTCTTTTCTTTACCCTTTTCTATGGAAGAATGTCTTTATTCGTAAACTTTTTTTATGTTGTGCTCACCAACGAGTAGAAGTTCTGCATTAGACAGGTACATTTCTCCCTTCAGAGTGTTTTGAGCAAACTGAAAGATTTGACACGACACGCGGTGATGACAGATGCTCATCTGCTAGCACCTGATACGCATCTCAAATGGTAGCTGAGCCATAGAGACCCAAATACATGAGCAGCTGCAAGGAAAACCAACCCCAAAAGTAAATAGTTTTTTTTTATTCTTTAACAGTGAATTTATAAGAAGTCATGACAAATCGATGCATCATATTTGTCAAAATCAAAAAGTGATGCTGCAAGGGACTACAGCAGAGCTCTCCTGTGGCATAGAGAAACTCAGGAATGGCCTACAGCCCTGCACTTTACTCGAGTATCGCACCCACAAAGTCATATTGTTTTTTTTCTTCAATTTGTCACTTTGTTGTATTTCCAAGGTTGTATCCAATGTTTATGCTATTGGAGTTATGTACACTGTTCCACTCCACAATTCAGCAAAGAGAAAAATTCGGTCGCAGTGTCAAAAATATGCAATCAAAGTGTAGACATGCCTTTAATCTCTTTCCATTAACTGCTGTAATTGTGTGTTTCTCAGTTCTTTAAATAATTGTACTACAACATGGCCATGATATTTCCTTTACTTTAATTAAGTGCTTATATTATTCCAAAAACACTGGTCTTTTCCTTCACCTGTCATATCATACAGCTTGTTTTGTTTATTTTTTGACACTTGTTTGTAACAGTTTTGGAGAGCACAGATACATGATGTTGTCCTGTCAGTTATAGCCAACAGGGCCTCCAGATCAGAACATGCCTCTATAGCACATGTGTTGTTATGACAGGCATGGACCAACTACATATTTTGTCCTTTAATCTTAAGGAGATCTTTCTTAGGGTGTTGGATACATTTTTCATATCAGTTATAAAAAATGCATCAAAATTAAAGCATAGCCTAATATTTGAAGAAGAATATTTTGTAAAAATGTATATTTAAAACAACCACAATATGAGACAAATTCAGATGTTCAAACTATCTCAGAAGCCAGAATTTCTTTTAAAACATTTTTTTTTTCTTGTGTGTGCTTTAAAACTAAATAAATGCAGTCACTGACTTGTCTGAAAGATGGAAGACTCACAGAAATCACACACAAACCTATTCTTTTACATTGCTGGGACCCACTGGAGAGAGTTAGTGACAATATACTGTACAAAGACTATTTCATGGAATAAAAAGCGGAACTGTAAGACAGTTTGTATTTTATAATTGAAACTATTAATTTAAAAAAACAATCAAAAGCTGTGTTTCTAACTGCACTTAATTAGTAATTTGTCAGTGAAATTAAAAGTGAACTCCAAACCTACATGGATATTGTCAAACTAGAATTACAGCACATTCACTAGTTTATATTATAGAAACTTATATCAGTTTCGTTTTGCTTCAGTAGAAAATTTGGGTCAGCCATTCACTGGTATGCAGGCTTGGGGAGTAACAGATTATATGGAATAGCATTGTGTAAAAACTGCATTTCATTGAGGTTAAAGAAAAAACAACAATCAGATTACCAATATATTTAAGCAGAGCAGGAAGGAGAAGGCAAAATAACTCACTGATCCATGATAGTGTGAGTTCAGGTGCACACAGCAGGCGTACTTAAACACACTTCACACACAGTGAACTTATGTTGAGAGAACAGGCAGGGGTTGGTTGTTATGCACTGTGGCAGTCCCAAAGACTCATACAAATAAGTTAAAAGAGAACTTGAGTATATGACAGCTTATAGCTCACAACAGCTCTCCACCAAGATGACTGTGTGTGCGTAACATGCCCAGAGCTCACAGTGCATACTATGTGCATAGAAGAGCTGCGGAGGAGGACAAAGCTCTCACAGAGTGGGCCTGAATAGCCGGTGGTGGTCTTCCCCTGCTGCGGCATACAGTATGCCTATATGTGAAAGCTTCAAACAGCAAGTAGGCCAAGGGGGTTTGCCATACTGTAGAAGGTTCTTTATAATGCAGATCATGTGTTGTGCACCTTTATTGTAGGTCTTTAGGCTACCGCATGAAATTTGCTTAATGAAAGGCAAGTTTTCCTTTAAAGTTACACTGAGCAGAGGACACATTTTGATGTTGAAAATCTTGTTTTTTTTCAATTTGCTTTTATAAGGTTACATAGTTTTGTTGTCTCATAGAATACACTTAAACAGACAGCATCTGATTGATGACTCTTTTCTCTTGTTATTTGCCTAATTAGCATGCAGATAATACAATAGTAATGGAAAGAAATATTTTCCTTTACTCCAATACAGGCAATTATTAATTATACTGGAATACATTTTTAAGTAACTCAACATTGTTGGTATGTGTTGAAGTATTTTCCATAATCTGGTAGATATCACCTATTCAGGGAATATTGTCTGGAGTGCTACCTCTCTCTTCTTGTACTTTGCTACCTGCTCTGACAACCAAGGAGGAAACGTTTAATAAAGGAGATTATGTTTATGGAGAGACAATTCTGTTTATTATTTAATAGTATTTAAGGATAGCTTTGGATTAGTTGATTTTCATGCTTAGTTTGGCATTTAGTTGTGGTTATATGCAGTTTAAATCAGGATTATTTCTTTAGAATAGTGATTAATGATGTGAATGTGATTATCTTTTCAACTGTCTGATAACGTCACAGCCTGTGCAGGTGCTGATTGGGTCAGTTATTTTTCCAACTTGCAACAAAATACTGACAAGTACAACAGCATATACTGTATGGAAGCCACTACAACAAATCACAAATATGGGTGAGAGGTTAGAAGTCCCAAAATAATTTAAAAAAATATAACAATAGTTGACAAAAGAAAATTCAAAAAGAGCAAACTGTTAAAATGAGTTCAGTATTGGAAATTGAGGGCCTGGGTAAGAATATTTACTTATGTTATGTATTTTTACACATGCTTCTGTGTATGTATGGAAGATGACGATGCAGGTTTTTAAAAATAGTGGCATCTTGTAATCATATGTGTGATGGGCTAAATGTTTGGCATTTAACAGAGATAAAAATAAAAATCTAAGTTTATCTAAAAGTTATCTAAAATCTTCATGTGAGGGACTTAAAGATGTCATCTGTGCATATTTTGAAAATCTGGAGCCTCACCTTTATGTTTTCGATTAGGTTTCAACAGTGAACCTGTACTTATGACTCATAAGTACAGATCCACACTGTGACTGAATATCCAAATCTCACCATAGCTTTAACTGTAATGTCAAAGCCAACAGTGAATACTCTCTGCCCTGATTGTCATGGTCTTGTGTCTTGCTGTGTTCAGAAAAGTCCACAATGTGATTAAATATCTGTATATTTTCCAAACATGGATTCCACCTATACTGGGCTTGTAAACCTTTTTCATGAAGCCAAATCCTCATATGTAGAAACGCTCTGTCCCCAAGAGTTCATATTCATTTCACAAAACTCCTTTGACATTGCTTAGCTTGTGATGACTGCTGTCTACAGTGCAATTCCTCGAACTGGCATTCATGCTACACTAGCTGGGACCCCACTGGCTGAAACTAATGACAAATAGTTTGCTCATTGTTTTTCTACATCCAACTGACCATATATCCTATCTCATCTGGATCGTGGGCACTGAGTCTTGTGTGGTGATCCAAGACTGTGGGGGACCCCAGGCAAAAGAAGCCCATCAAGGCCCCCCAGTCCATCACCACCCATCACCATCTTCTCTCCATCTATGTCAGCAATAGTTTATTCAATATTTAGGGACTGCTTCTCAAGCTTTCCACATGTAAGTGCTTCTGTCATACCAAACCATGCAGGTTGTAAATGTCCTCCATTTTCAAAAGCCCGGTAATGATGTTGCAAAGAATGCTGTCCACCATTGGAAGAAAAAAGAGAGTTGAGACAATCTTTCTTCTCCAACCTCATATAAAAACTGCATTTTTGTTCTTTTTAATAAGTTTCAGGTTAATCTCTGGATTCTCTGCAATGTTTCTTGCTTCTGTCTGCCAGAAAGGTCCTCTGTCCTTTAGGTTTTTTTTGGAGGGAAACAGTCGGGCTTTGTAATATTTTGCTAGCATGGTTGATCTGGGCATTGTACCAGACTGCTATGCAGAGCAGAAACTTTTACGTCATCAGCTCCCCTTGGATGAGGACATCTTGTCTTGGAGCTCTTCAGTTCCTTAGAAAATTCCTTGAATGCAAACGGTGCTTGTATCTCTGACATCTGGCACACAGCCTTCACACTGTCGATCCTTGCCTCCCATCTTGTCACTTATAAAGATTTCAATGTGATACTCTTGACATGTTGTTGCAGGATTGTCCAGTGTGATACAGATGACTAAAATGTTGTACAGTCTCCGCAAAATACAAAAGAAGGACATAGACATCACAGAAGATTCTGCTACATTTCCTACAACAAGATTCAGAGTGTGACTGCTGCAGGGAACATGCTGCAGTATTCTTGCTTAAAACCCTGTTTGTATCCCAGCATGTTGCTCCTATCGTCACAGGATTGGTCATGACAGGCAGAAATATTTAGGTTGTGCGCTTCCAGCTTTTCCAGAAGCATATCAAACAGGCCTATTCTGATTCCATCACGTACATTAAGAAAACCAGTGAAGTGTCCAGTGATAGAAGCATCAACAGATGTTTCACAGTTCACAATTATATGTGTAGTGTAATCCATTATATCAGAGTAGTATTTGGCCTTGGTTACCATTCTGATTATCTCCTCAACTGCTTTGTCTCTGTCCAGTACAACAATCTCATTGTGGGTGTTGTAATACACTTTGGTTTCCTGGCTCTGGAGCTAGACATTATATGATGGCAATGATCCTTTTAATGACACCCCTCCAGTTATCCATCTCATGCTGCATCAAGTCTTGTTGGACTTGATCAATTGCTGTCCTGGTTTCTATTCCAGCATCTCATGTCTACATGTAGCTTTCAGAACTTATGCTTTTCAAGCTGTGCTAAATTACTCCAGCTGCTGAACATCTTTGCTAAATGCATTTTTCTAGTTTACATACAGAGTGCATGCAAAGCAGGAGAAAGCATCTGCTTTTATAAAGTCGATCTGCCATGACTGTTGAACCTTTTCCCCATTTTTCATTTCTCTTTAGTTGTGATCTTTTCTAGAATCTTATCCAGATTTTTTAGGAAACTCGAGGTCAATAACCTGAACAGGACCTTTTCTGACAAGAAAACAACATTCTGCATCTGGTACCTTACAAGGTCATTGTGCAGGGCCATCAGATATCAGCCATGTTCCATTTCCCTCTGAGGCCTTGGTGGTGGTGCTGCTGCTGGTACTGGGTGTCCTTGCTATCATGGTGAAGTAGATGATCCTTCTTCCACCATACAAACATCCACTGTCATAATACACACAAACAAACACACAGTGAAAATGAAGGAGAGATGTATGAGTGTATTTTAATACATTTACTAATTAATCTGTGAATATTTGTGCATAATTGTGGGGGTTATATTATGTTGTAAAGACTTCAACAAATGTAAAATGTGCATAATTATAATTATGCACATTTTACTTTCTTTAGTAGCACATGATCTTCATCAGCAGTTTGTCCTGCTGTCATACAGTCTGATATTAGAATTTTAATTGTTTTCTGAGCACTTAAGGAGTTTTTCTCCATGTTGGAGTTTTGAAGGCTAAGGACATAATTAAGCTCGTGGAGTTTTTCTTGGATCCTAATAAATCACTATTTCCATGTCAAAATGTGTTCTTAATTAAGTTGTTTAGTTAATACAATTCAACAGTAAAGGTATTATCAATATAGCAAACTGGCTTTCTCTTCAAGGCCCTCATACCCTTTAAAAAAAAAAAGGTGTGAGGAGTGAGTGTGTTGCTGAGTGGGGGAGTAAATAAGGCTGGATAACAGCTTCTGTCTGTATGTCTCTTCCACTTTGTAAACGATGTGACTGAGGCTTGGGCGGGACCCCAGATCCCAAGGTTGAGGGGGTGTCTGTTGATTGGTGTAGACGTTTCTTATACAAGGACCGCCACCTGNCACACACACACACACACACACACACACACACACACACACACACACACACACACACACACAAACACAGTCTCTCTCTCTCTTTCACAGATATATTTACCAATACACAATACACACAAATATGCATGTACGTGCACAGACACAAACTCCCACAGCCACATGCACATGTTGTTGTTGTACAGACATACACAGACATACACACTCACATTATCCTCTGGGGACAGGTGGCACAGACCATACGTGGGCGATGCAGGGACCACAAAAGTGATTCTTTACTGCCACCATCCTATCTGATTCAACAGGATAACCTTTGTAGAGCAAGGACACAGAAAGACAGAGACACTGTCTGACAACATCAACTTCTCCTAGCTGGCTGCGGTGAATAGAGGAGGTTTTTAGTGCACCTGAGCTCAGCGATGTATCCTTTTTTGATCCTATTTGTGAACTCAGTGGAATTATATTAGAAAATAGAAGTCATGTAGGCAACAACAACAACACATTATAGTTATTAATAGGAAATTACTCAAGCAGACAACTACTTTTTGCCTCCCACACTCCTTAAACAAGACTGTCTTGAGAGTGTCTCATGCAAAGGGTAAAACCAAGGCCATTTTCAACATTTCAGACATTTAAATGGCCAGAGCTGAAAATTGAGTTTGTCGAAAGCGCATAATGGGAATCTGTTAGGGGGGGATGAGAATGGGTAGAAAGGAATGCCTTTCTGGAGGAAAATATCACCTGTGATATGGCATTTGAATAATAATTGAACACATTATACAACTTCTGAATTATCTCAAACTTTGAATAAAAGAAAAGTGACATGACCTAAACCTCTTTAGACATTGCACCTTCAAATGATCAATACATTGTATTTCACTGAAGCCTGAAATTAATGTACTTGCTGTAAAAGGCCAAGATGTAACGGGAGACTTTTTTTTAAGAACAAACATTTGAAAAAGAACAAATGTCAGTGAAATTTCCATAATTTAAAATGAACCAGAGGAATTTTACTGGCATTTTCTTTCATAACCTCTGCATTTTTATTTCCACAGAATACACATTCACTTGAAATGAAACTATAAATTGCAGTATATTGATGAATTCAATCTCAGAAAAAAACTCATAGAGAAAAAGGATAATGATAGAATTAAAATACAACACAAAATACAAGTCTTTATGGTGATTGCAGAAGTAGTGAGTGTACGCTGCAATGTGACAATAATACATAATAGAACTGCCAGTAGCATTTATTTCATGCTGTGTTTAATTCTGCAGGAATAATGACAAAAGGAAACAATCAAAATGTGTGTGAACACAATAAAGAGAGCAATGGAATGGGGCTATTGCTCTCCCACAGGGAATGATTGAGCCCTAACTGGGGGTTGGCTGAATAAATCACGCTCCTATCTACAGTAGCTTATGACCTCCAGTACACCCACCAGCTCCTCTCAACAACCTCACAGTTTCTTCCTGTACATGTTTGGAAGAAGCTGGGTGAGCGTATTTGTGAACACATGAATCTTTTGTGTATGTGAAAAACTGAATATACAGTATAATGCTCACTACATGATCTTTGTTGTCATCATTATTTGTTTTTTTTTTTTTAAAAGAGCTGTGAATTTAATGTTCTTTAATAATGAAAATATCTGTATGAAAATGTANTATATATATATATATATATATATATATATATATATACACACACTTTTTTTTTGTTCTTAGAGGGACTAGTGCACACCATCAGCAGCTCATGTCAACTTTGTCCCTTTTACACCCTTAGTTACTTGCTACTTCCTGGTGTAATTGTTAGCATGAAGTCTTTGTTTACTGAAAATTAGAATAGCTACAAGTGATGCAACAGGAAAAATAACTTGGGTGCATTAAGAAATATAATTCAGGTGAGAAACCTGTCTGCTTCCTGTTGGTTTATTTGTTTGATTGTTTGTATGGGACAGTCTTTGTCTTTCTGTATGCTGCTAGTGAAGCAGTAAAAAGTTTGATGATTGTGAAGAATATGTTCGTGAAAGTAAAAGCTGTCAACGTGTTTCTTAATTTTCATTACAATTTCTGAGTGTTTTATGAGAGTTGTGTGCAAGTTCGTGCATGTTCATGTTGATTTTTATGAGCTGAAAAGTTGTCTGTATTTGTATGTTAATGTGTGCCTCCGCATCTCATTGTGTTTTTATACACACGTCAACCTGTGTTTGTGCATGTGTATATATAGGTGTTCATTTACGCACGCCTGTGTGTGTTCGTGTTTGTGCATATGTATTTGTCTGTGTATTTGCATGTGTCTGTGCGCGCGTGTCACCGCCTCCATTTCTATGGAAATCAAAAGCGGCAGCAGCCACAAGTTTACACATTCCCCCTGTTTTGACTCCATTCAATCAACTGTGTGCATAATTACCCTGGAGCCGTATGGTGATCTATTGGGACCCAAATATTGCAGTTTGACAAATCCTTCATTTGTATTCAGTTGCTACACAAAGCATCAATCGTGCTTTAGCACACACGCTGCCCACCAACCCCCACCTTCTCTCTTCAGAAACACACACATACACACACTCACTCACAAACATACACACACACACACAGACACACACACACACACACT
This sequence comes from Rastrelliger brachysoma, assembly GCA_024605115.1. Classification (NCBI taxonomy): domain Eukaryota; kingdom Metazoa; phylum Chordata; class Actinopteri; order Scombriformes; family Scombridae; genus Rastrelliger; species Rastrelliger brachysoma. Next base: position 19,413 of record JANJYP010022618.1, on the reverse strand, counting down.
ACCCCACCAACCACGCCCCCACCCCATTCCCCAGAAACATGGAGCAGTGTGTAACCGAAAGCTGGCTGATTAGAACAGCAAGACATGCTGGGATCTGGGTTTGTCATTAATATTTCCCTCTTCCAGATGGCGCCTCCTACAATGCAAAAAGATACCACCACTGGGCTAGCAGACAGGGAGGGGCCTTGTTTTGGAGGGAAGGATAAAAAATGAGAGAAAAAGAGAAAACCACAGAATTTAATTAAATATCTTTTTTTTCCTGAAGATGGAAGGGCAGATGACAGCTGTTGGACACTGCATCTTAGGTAGTGTGTCTAATATTACAGTGGTTTTCAATATCCAAACACCACCATATGACAACTGAATTATATTTATCAGTTTAGATTGTACTTGGAAAAAAAGACGAGATTCATCTAACAATCTCCAAGATGATTTTTTAATTTTACCAAAATTATGAGCCCATCTCATCAAGGCACACACATGCCACATGATGCCATTACAAAAAAATCCCACAATTCCACGCTGCCTGAGGGTGACTGTTTGAACCAGTGACATTTTGAGCCTTATTACATGCTCACAACACAACACAGCACCACAAACAAGAAGACCAATTTCAGTTTTTTTTTCTCTCTCTCTCTCCCTCCCTCCCTCTTCTGCCCCCTCACTGTCATTTTCTTTCCTCTTTTATTCTGTTTGGGATTGAGGATGAGGACTGGGGAGGAGGGCTGCAGTAAACAAGCACACAGAGAGAAAGAGAGATTAGCACCAGCTAATAATCTCCTCTTTCAACGTGTGTAGCTTCATATTTCCAAATTAAAGTGGAGTGCAAGAAAAGGGGCTTATGAAACATTAAACATCCTCTGGCTCCATTGCGGTGAACACATCCCGCCCCTCCCAGGTCTGCCATGGGGGCCTGCAGAGTACTATGGGATTTGCAGTGCTGGAGTAAACTAAAGCCATACATCACCCAACTGATCAGGCCCTAGGAGAGGGGCCTGGGCCAATCATTTTGAGGTTAAACAATGTAATTTGGATCTTGTAAGTGCAATTTATTTTGCCCGTCAGACAGAGGCATTGAAACATTTTCTCTTTTTTTCTCCTCCCTCTGTGTTAGATAAAAGGAGGATGCTATTTGGGAAAGAGGGAGCAGGTCCCACAGAGGTGAGGCATCTTTGGTCATTCGCTTGTTGGAGAGAAAAGAGTAGGAAATAAATCAATCATTCACTACCTCAAACAAACATTGGAGCAGTTCATCTGGCAGTGATTACAAAAGAGCTGGCTACTCTCATGCACAGGCGTAGATTTGGGTATGGATGCATATCAAGGTGCTGCTGGATTGTCACTACCAACATTTTAAAAGATCTCAAATAATCAAGCTGCTTTATCTCTACATAATGATCTTTGCAGACTTGCCAGATTTGTGTGTTTTCTAAAAAAAAAAAAAAAATCTCTATTATACTAAAGAGTGAATAAGCAGGATATGGTGGATACTCAACCTGATGATCTGGCAATCCTTAAAGGCCCCATGCAATTAAAAAACGTTTTTTCTGGGGGGTTTTCCAAAATAAGATAGGTCAGTATGTGTTTTTTAGTATGGTAGGTTTGAAAGCTACACAACTTGTCTGATGCATGCAGCATACAGTGATAGACAAGAGGCACAGAAAACGTCTCTTATCTGAAACACATGACTGTGTTACGTAGATGTCACTTATTTTTTATAGTCACGCCCACCTTGGTGGAGCTTGGTTGTTAATGCAGCTGATGGCAGACCGACAGCTGAGCTTTATGCCAGAGCACTTCTGTACCAGAGTACCAGAGTAAAAAACATTCAAACATGTTGTCTACTTTACTACAGCTAGTGTCACTCACTGCAGCCGGACCAGCAAGAGCCCCGCAGCCTGGTGCAGCGAGAGCCCCGCGGCCTGGTACAGCGAGCTTAGATGCGGCTGGACCTCACAGCTCGCTGCCTCAGGGGCTGCTGATGCTATTTCGATAAGTGAGCTAATATTACCAATTTGCGAAGTCTGTGTTAAAACGAGTTGGTAGCGGTTTGTGTTCTCCAGACTCGGGTCATAAATGTAGGGCAAAAGTTCCGACATTGTATCCTTGAAAGTAATCCAAATTGGCACTGACAGCTTGTATGTGAACATATACAAATTAAGTTGAAATGGGAAAAAAACTTCTTGACAGTTTGGTTAATGCCTGTAGCTCTTATTCAATCAGGGTAAAACTGACTTACATACCAAATATTCATAAGAGCAGCGATCCAATCAGAGCAAAGCTATTTTACATACTGAATTTTAATGAGACAAGCAGCCGTCTTCTCCACATATGACACTAGGATGACGTGAAACAAGCAGTCTGAGGCATTTCCAGCCCAAACAATGATACAAACTCAATTAGTGGACATCAGGAATTAACACAAAATTAATGAAATAGGTGTTGCATGGGATCTTTAACTTAGAGCTGTACACTTTTTTGACTAGCAGCAGCAGTAAAGCAGTTTGCATTCAAAGTTAAATTTATAGTTTCATGGATTTAAAACATCTTGACTAGACAAAACAGGTGTTAGGTGTTGTGAGTTAATTTGGTTTTAGATTTATAGTAAACTAGACTTTCTATTAAATTAAATGTAAGAATCAGAGAAATAATCATCATCCATGTCTGGTTTCAGGCAAGTCAGCAAATAGATATTCAGTAAAGTAAACATTTTGCAGATTTAGGTTCTTGTGTGTATGTGTTCATATATGTACACATGCATAATTTGGTCATCCACTGCAAAATGTCTCTACTGAAGTTAAGTTACCATTGAATATGTGGATGTGAAAAAAAATCCCTTCATTGAATAAATGGTCATCTACTACATAAACTATTGAGTGAACTGTGAGTATGAGAGATGGAAGTACAGTAAAGGTAAGTGTTCAGTTGCTAAATGTTCAGCTGATAAGAAGTCTAAAGGTCAAAGATGTGCTTTGAGCTAAATGCTTATATCTGCATGCCAGTAGGCTCAGCTTAGCATGTTAGTATGTAAAAAGCAATTTAGCAGTTAACACAGAGAATAGCTGAAGCTGATGGGAATATTAGCAGTTTTGAAAGTACTGAGGTCATAAACCAAGATATAGGTCAAATTTAGATTCTAACCTGTTAGTAGTGGTAAATGAGAAGTCAGTTGATTTCTAAAAGTACCAAAGTACATCCTAATGGCAACATGGATCTATGTTCCAATTTTCATGCCAATCCATCTAGTTTTAGAGACATTTCACTGTGAACCAGTAATATCAATCTAACAGTAAAGGAAAAGACCTGGGTATAAGAATGCTCAGATAGCGCAATAAACACAGTACATACAAATGTAAAAGCTAAAGTGGACCCAAAGCTCATTGGTTTTCCTTAAAGCTACTGCGAAACCTTGTTAGGGAAGGTCAAGAACTTTCTCTAAGCCATTTGACACCTATGTTCTTTTTTTTTTCTTTTCTTTTCTATACTGGCCCTCAAATGTCTCCAGTGACAAAGACTAAAATACATTTTCTCTGCTGACCACAACATAAGTAAACCAGTACTAATGACAAAATATACACCATTATCTCCACAGAGACATTAGTGATTGTCTCAACAAGAGCAGGATTACATACTCTCTGAATCACAGTCGGAGATTTGCTGACCACAAGACCCAAAGCCAGTTTAATGTCCCCTCCAGTGAGAACTGTTATCCTCTCCACCTGAGCATATATTTTGGTTATGTCTCTTAATGTGTGCTGGGGTTGGTGCCGGTCAGGAAATCTCCTGCAGTTTAGAGGATTAGAAGCTACAAAGTGCCGCTGGTGGAAAGAAAGAGCTAGCCATTTGAGTGATACAAGTGAATTAAGAGATTAAGATGGTTTAGAAAGACTGATTACAAAACCATGGGGGTTTTACAATGGAAAGACAAACCTTGAGATGGGATAAATCCCTTGCACTTTTCTCTTACGCGATGGCTATTATTGAGCCTCGCACCAAAACCAACACTCAATCCCCAAATACCTATTGAATGGGTCTGAGTCTTGAGATTAAACATTGTTCATATAAAACAGACAAAAGCTTGGTCAAGGTTGGTATTAAGGCTGGCTTGTAGTTCCAGGCTTCCTGTTCATTATTAGCATGTGGTAATGTGTTGATGTTTAGTCAAAAAAGAAGTTGCTTATTTTTATATCCAAGCAACACATTGTTTTTTTCCAGTAATTGTTACTTTTCCTCTGACGATAAATTGAATCTGAATTACGATGCTGTCATTTATAATGAGAATGACATCCTCTATTCTTATACAACACAGAAAACCCACTGAAATATTTTTATTTTTTTTAAATTATCTCTAAAATTTAAATTCATATACACCACAAAATTGAATTATTATTTTCTAAACTAAATTACAGTAGGAGAAATATGGGGGTGTTTTGAATGAGTTCTTTAAGTGGCAGATGAAATGTTCTCTGTACAGCAAACAACAACCTCTCTCTTGTTCCCATTCATAGCCATATTCTCACAGTGAAACATTGTTTTTAAGAAGAGCAACAGTAAACTTTGGGCAGAGCTATACTGCCAGAGATTATTCTGGAACAAATCGATCCAAAAGTAGCCTGCCAGGCGGTGCAACTGTGTCCTAGGAAAGTGTTGAGGAGAGGAAGAACAAACGGAATGAATAAGAAAATGAAAAAAATGGAGAACAGATAGGGGGGAGATAGAAAGTGCTGGCCACTGCAAAGTCTCCAAACAAAGAGGATATGTGAGGCGTGTACCTCAAGCCTTTTTCTCTTACAAGAAGAGCCAGTAAGCACTTTTCTCTGCACTGAAAAGCTAGCTCTTGCTCTTCATGTCACATCAGCAGTTTTTTAGCGAAGCTCACAAGCACCGTATCCAGGTGAGGGGTGTATGTTAAGGATTTCTTCCTTTCCCCTATCAGTCTCTTTCACTCTTACACTCCTCCTCCTCACCCAGCCCCCGCCTCTCTGTTTCTCTCATCCTCTGCCAATATGTCTCCCCCTCGTTCTCCCCCTCTCCTTCTTGCACTTTACAATTCTCTTTCTGTCTCCCTCAAGATATTTCAAAGCCCATATCACTCCTTTCAGTCTCTTCAACCCCCTTTTTTTTAAAAACTCTTTCTCCCACACTGCCTCGCTCAAGACTGTGTGTGAATATGTGGTTGTTTGTGAATGGATTTGTTTACATTTGGAGTCTACATTTGTCTTCTGATGCTATCCAATCAGCAGCAACCCCCTCCCCTCCAAAGAAGAAAAAAATGTATAGATTATGGCATCCTATTTACATCTAATTGGGTTTAAAATATGTCAGCAAGATTTATGCGAAAATGCGTAAATACAGACTTTTTTTATTTTGTTAATGATGCATATATCAATTTTATTTTTCTTTCTGCAGCCCCTTTTTGACATTTAATGGGTAATCACATTGTGGAAATCTTGTTTACTGATGAAGGACAAACAGAATATGTGCAAATGACTTTAAGCACAAACATACACAAACTGGAAGCAGGCAAGCACACACACACACGCACACACAAGGGTCCCTGGGTGGTTGAATAGCAGAGCTATTCATGCGACTGGAACACCCCCGACTGTGAACACCACTTTCCCTAGAAAGTGAGGCTGGGGCACAAATCACATTTTCTGCACAATTAAAGCAGGGCTGTGGCTAAGTGTATCAGAGCCTTGCTCTCTGCAGGAGCCCAGGGAGTCAGTGGGCCCGTCCCCTCTCCCACCATAATGGCAATGTGATGAAGATGGTTTCTCTGTAATTAGTTTCTGAAAGTTCTCATTCAGTGAGTGAGGCCACAGACCAAGTGGCAGAGAAAAGGCCACTTTGTTCTGCAACCCTGCACTTGCAGCATAGACCTTCTTTAAAGGATGGTGATGACGAATCGTATTGGACAGTTGTGTCTGTAAAGATTTGTCAGAGAAAAAGTAACGCTTGCACTTTTTTTTTTAACTTGTCAGTGTTTTAATAAAAAAGGGTCTTTTTTAACATTCCCTTATAAGAAAATTTGTGCACTTGTAAAAATATTTTTTATTTTTCTTGTTCATTTTATGGTGCACATTACATGATACAAGAAACACAGTTTTAAGTAATAAAATAGTGGCCATTGAACTGAATGTGAATAGTGAACACTAACTCAGTTAACGTGTATTAATACCACCATTAACATTTCAATATTCTTTATGTTTGCACAGAGCAAGAGAAGTTTCTTAAAGTAGTAAATTTGCAGCCTGTTAGCTAAAATTTAGTCTAAAGAAAATGTATGGGTTTGAGCTCAATGGCAGTGAAAAAATCCAAGAGAGTTACATTACATTATCTCCATCATCTATTACAATAGTCCTGTAAGGAGATAAGTTTTTATAAATGAAATGTTTTTGTGATTTAACATATAATTCAAAGTTTGGTGCAGACTCTTTTTGAGGGGCTAAAGTGTAATCATATGGAAGCAGCCAATCATCTGGCAGTGAAATAGCCCTGTTTTCTAAATGGAGTCTTGATGCTGATGGTGGTGGGGAAGATGGCGAGTGGATGTGGATGAGGAAAAAATGATTGGTGATTGTCTCTCATGTGGGTAAAAAAAAAGACATCATCGAACATTTTAAGTTCACTTGATTTGAAGATCTGAAGCAAATAATTGATGCTTCTTAAATTCGATCCTTGTTGCAATAAAAGAAAGTAAGGGAGTGCGATGGAGCAGAAGGATTAGGAGGATTCTTGAATCATAAAGTGAGCCAAGTAGTAGAGTAAGAGAAAAATTAGCAATAAAGATTGCCTTATTGAATTTAGACTGAGCTCCATGAGCAAAGATGAATTTAGTTTAGTCGCTAAAGTTTTATCATGGAGACATACATTAGCACAGGAGCAGCACACACAATTTAGTATGCATCAGTATTATTTACATTAAATTCAGTTCAGTTTATGTCAGTTCCATGTTACAGAAAATATTTCTTGGCAGACAAGTTAGAAGAGACACATGAAGGTTAAGAAATATATTCAGATGAAGACAATCATACAACATGTGCTGCTGGCTGATGTGCCACCAGCTGGCTGATGAAGGTCCCATATTGCCAGCTGCCTGATGAAGGGTTGGTCAAACCACTACCAATAATATGCATGATAAGAGTGAGAAACCAGTAGCACTATAAAGTGAATGTGGATCTGATTTAAGATGCGAGACTACTAACCTCAGTTGTAGTAACAGTTATAGTGCAATGTCACAACTGAACTGTATAAACTACATAAAGTGATGCTTTATTGCACTGCATTATCCTATAGACAATGAATTCATTGGAATCAATAGAACACAGTTTTCACTGACCTCTTAATCCAAACATTAATTTATACATCATTTAATTTAGCTTATTTCCTGAGTTGGATCAATACAATTCTGTTGATCAGTGATTTTACTGTAAGTGCCCCAAGAACTGATCCTAGATCATTTATGGCACATAAATGAAAAAAAAATCCATGAGTACTATAAAATCTGGCCAATTAAACCAGAAAAAAATTGTACAAACACACCGGACCAGCACAGACATATCAAAGCTCTTTTAATTAATAATTTCTTTTAATCTTTTAATTTAATAATTTCAACCCGTCTTTCAGCTATCATGTATCTTTAAATTTGATCATTTCACTTTCATTATATCTGTGTGATGAAACCCAGGGTGTGGGAGAGGTAAAGTTACCAAGAATGTATTGTTGAAAGCTGCAACGATATATGCTTGCGTCCAATTTGGTTCTCAATATGACATCTGTGAAGGGGGAGATTAGAGCATGAATCACAAATACTTCCTGCCGCTGCCTGGGATAGCCCTGGGGGAAATGCATGTGACCCAAGCATGAGGAATTCTCAGGAGCTGTCAGCCGAGATCAAACTCATTTACAGACCACAAGCTTCCGTGTGCAAACACACCTCTAACGTGGACACAATGCCTGAGATTGGGTTGTTGCTTCTTCCCTATCTCCTCTTCTCATCCTCTCAGTGTAGGTCTAGAATTCACAAATTCATTCATAAAAGGAATTATAACTACATATTCATCCTAAAAATGAAACCCATACACATGAATAAAAAAAAGTGATGACAGATTAGATAATATAGAGCAGAACATGTAACAATAAACTCAAATATTATCTGTGTTTCTTCGTGTTTGTAATGAGGTTATTGTAGTGCATTGCCACTATGCCCTCATTAAGATCATGCAAAGTATAATGGAATAAAGAGACCCCTTTGTTAGAATGGACTCCACGTTCATTTAAACCTTCTCTCTTCCTCCCTATTAGCAGCAACCCCAATGACCCGAGACTACATACACACACCTCTTTTCTCCTCAAGGACAAACAAAGCAATTTACTTGACTATGTGAATTTACATATGTGCCTTTGTATATGCGTGAATCTGGATCTTATAGCTCCATTTGGTCTCTGTGGATGTGTTTGCATAGTGCTACCATATGCTTTCATTCACTGCAGGGAGGTCATAGCTTCTAACCTCTTTACTTTTTAATATTCTCTCATCTCTACCGGGCTAAATCGTGTCCTCTTCCACCTATTGTAAGTGCACACAGTGGCAACAAGGCAGGCTCTGCCCGGAGAGGATACACAACACACAGTTGTGATGGACGGTGTCATAAAGTTGTGACTGAGTCTGTTCTTTTCTGTTACTAGGCCCGGAGTGGAGGGACAAGACAATGTGACTTGTGATACCAAGATGGCCACACATTGGGAGAAAAAGCGATGGAGAGTGGAGCCGCTACAGCCGGCGGGGTTGGTGATAATCTCAACACGCACCGAGCCCAGAGCGCAGAGCTAGTGGCCCTCGGTTTGTGCTGCTGCTGTGCCTGTCACGTTTCTGCCACCTCCCAACAGAAATAACCAGCGCTGGCAGAGCTGGTGGCCGGATGGAAGGAGGTGCCAGTGGCTATAACAGCAGATATATCGCTTATGAGATCAGATGTCTGCAGGGCTAGAGAAGCCATGAGAGACTGTGAATGAGAGANGAAAGAGGGGGAGAGAGAGAGATACAGCATTCACATCAGGAGGAAATTGCTTTGCTGCCACCAGCCCTTCGGTGGTAAACACAGCGAGTTAGTGTGTGTGGCAGAGAGCGGGTATAATTGTCTTGACATGGACATTGTTTCGATGGACAGAGGGAGTGAGGAGTGAGAAAGGAAGAAAGTACGGGGGAGTAAGGGGTGGCTGTGAAGTATGGATTCAGGAAATTGGCATGGCGTTCACACAGTGCCTGGGTAAAAGTGGCTCAACCGCAAGGGGAGAAAATTGTTTATGAAGCTTTCCATCCCCGAATCTAAACTGAACAGCAAGGGGTGGAAGGGGAGGGGAGAACGGAGCGGATGGGAGAGAAAGAGAGAAAATTGGATGGGAAAGTGTCTTGGGGAGAAGGAGTTGAATAAGAACGCAGCAAGTGGAATATATGGATTAGAAATCAGATATAGCCCAGAATGGACTGTGTATCTACAGTAGTCTGCAGCCTATAGGCTAAAACTACACCAGCAAAGGACTATTTCCTCTCTTTTCTCACTTCAGAACCTATGGTTATGCACATAACATTATACGCTCTCATAATAATTACTACTATAATTCACAAGCTCAACCATTCAGGCTGAATTTATGGCACCATCATTTATGGTTACATAAAATGACATTGTATAAAAATGCAATTGTGCAGTATAGGGGCCATTTTGCAGTGTGAGAGTCACATTACCTTGGTGACAAACATAATGCTTCTCTGTTGCATTGAGTATGGCTGATAAACTGGAAATACAGTCGATGATATCATATTCAAGCAGAAAAAAATCATGAAATATTCAGAGTTGATGAGTATATGTTGATAATGCATATTGTAATACATTTCTATAATAGAGTACTTATGGTAGCCTACATATTACTCCCATAACTGCAGGATTCTCCAATGACCAAATCCCAGTGTAATCTGCATTTAAATTATAATCCTCAAAATTTTTATTCAGTAGTGGAGCCTATTATTCGTGCACTGTATTCAAGTTCACATATAAAAGGGATTGAAAATGAATCTTGCATGCAATCCAGCATAATTTGATCTAATTGCTATTGGCATTATTGTTTGCTGTTAACTCTTTTCCCATTAAATCAGAGCTGTATTAAGTTAACAGTGTTTTGATCAGCCAGTTTTAAATATTGAATGGATTACAGTGGCAGATACAGACAACAGAGGGTGTCAAGAGCATTTGGGAGAGTGACACAGGAGAGTGATGAGTGGGGGTCTACAAATACAGATACATACTAGTAAGTGGGTCTTAATCTTTCAGTCCATCAGTTTCTGTCTCTCTTACTCTGAGGAGGAAGATTCTGTCTCATCTCCTTCACCCGTTTCTTCATCACTCACATTCAGTTCATCTCCTCCTTCATTTTTTGATCTCTATCCCCTGTGAGTTTGTCGTCCCCTGTCTCCCCTGTCAGTCTCTCCTGCCTCTCATTTTGCTCTCTGTTTCCATTTTTTTCAGTCTTCAATATTTTTTTTCTTTTGGTGAAGATGTATTCACTTTTGCCCTTCCTCAGGCCAATCCAGCTACAGTACTCTCACCTGCAAAAGTCAAGATATGAAAGGATCACTTTGAGATCACTGTTTTAAATTGAAGGAGCATGCGGTTAATACAGAAAGCTATACAGTCAAACTAGTCTTACTGAGATAATGGCTAAAACAATTCCATTCTGACAGTGAGGGATGATGTAGCCAGTTTGTGTATAGACTTGTGCTCAAATTAACAGATGGATGTTAGGCTGCTTTTTAACATTGTTATTTGCTAATCAAATAGAAATAAATAATCTTCTGGCAATGACACTGCTGATTTGATTCCGTGGGCCGATCCTGTCCCAAAATTTACCAAAACCTCATTAACAAAGTGTCATGGTGAGCCAAACATTGATTGTTACTAATTCTTACCACAGTATGCCACATTGGTGCACCCGCAGGTCTTTGATACTCATTAAGATCTAAATTTAGGTAAACTGTCGAGGCTGCTGCAGATCACGTCATGTGATGAACAAAAGTTACTTGAAACAAGAAATTACTGACTCTGTTTTGGCAAGAAACTCAACTTTTGGCTAATATTAGGAAAACATTGATGCTCTGATTACTAAAACTAGTTTAATATCTGTTAATTACCTTTATTATCTTACAACGTAGACCAATAGGGCATTTCATAGTGTAATTCAGACGATTTACTATACTTGCATTGTATTATTTAAATATGGACATACGAAAATATATTTAAAACCCATAGGACAGATCTGATGAGGAATCCAATAAAATGTTTACAACAAACTAGCCTATGTCTAAAACATGTAGAGAAAAACTGCTAGTGAGGTAACACTGAATACATAGTAAATGATATTAAAAATATAAAAAATGATACTTTAGGGCACGCAGGTGGTTGAGTGGTTAGTGCGCAAGTCACATACGCAGCTAAACCCAGTTACAATCCCAGCTGGAGGTCCTTTGCTGCATGTCACACCCATCTCTCTTCTATAATTTCCTGTCTCATGACTGTGAAATAAAGGTCTACATGCCTTAAAAGAGATAGGGTACTTCATAAAGGATTATAATTTCATTTTTTAATTAATTGAATTATGTAATTAAGTATAATTAGTCCTTTAAATCTCCTTTCAATAATTTGTTTATCATCTTATTACATAGCTATATTTACCAAGTAAACAATGAAGCACATGTGTATATGAACAAAAGGATGCCACATTGCACTGTAACATTCACATTGTAAATATTTAGGTGCTAAAATAGTTTTACAACAGACTAGCCTTCAGTATTTGACAGATTTTTAGTTTTTTTAGGTTAAAGATCTTGGCTGGCAAATTGGCCCCACCACATTAGGGTGATTTGTTAGTCCACATGTGCAGCCACAATTGTGATGGATTTGATCTGAACCAGCTGTGTCAACCCTCATCAATCAAGACCTCATAACATACTCTGGCATGCCTCTGCATGTGTACATACGTGCATTCATTTAATTTCTTTCTTCCATGTTCTCTTTCTTTCTTTCTCTCTCTCTTAAAGACACACACTCACACAGAGAGAGAGAGAGAGAGAGAGAGAGAAAGAGAGAGAGAGAGAGAGAGAGAGAGAGAGAGAGAGCCATCTAGACAGTAAAACACAAACAGCCATGGTAACTTCAACTGTCTTGGAGGGATCTGGCATTAACCAGCCTTAGCAGTGAATGTGCTGGGCTCCCCTTTAGCTGTGGCACTGGGCCATGGGGGCTGTAGGGAGATAATCCTGGGCCCGGCTGAGTGGAGCAGGCATCAGACACATAGGGAGGAGTGGATTACCCCGACTGGTAGAGATAGCAACAAGCTGGAAGGGGGTGACGGGGAGGGGTACTCTGGCCCAGATAAGAGCACAGGAGAAGGAGCTACAGGAGGGGATGAGACAGGGGAGAAGGAGGAGTCCAGTATTGAGGTTCTAAGCAGAAAGCGGGAGATGAGGATCTGGTGAATACACTCTGAGGAAGATGGATAGATTTAGTGAGAGTATCTCCATGCATGTAACTAGTTTTTGGGTTTAAGAAAAGCGTTTGTCTTCATTTTTGTTTCTAATTTAAACCGGTCCACTCATTATATTTGCTCTCATATGTAATATTAGTTTTTTTTCAATCATTTCCTAAAAGTAGTTGCTGTGGAATAACTCATTTGTAGGACATTTTTGATTGGGTTATATAATTTGTGAGTATACCAGGACTGTGAAGATACAATCTAATATGCTGACATACAGAACTGTACATAGAAATTTGAATATTTTGCATCAGTAAAAATTCGTCAAGAATCTGATTTACTTTGACGTTTTGCAAATGAACAACTGCATATGAATCCACATATAATAAACTGGCACTTCAGACCTTTTCAGTTTTTTCTAATTATATTGCACCACTTTCTCTATAAAATGTCTTCACCATTAACTGTTATACCTGCAAATTACTTGGAAAAATTCCAAGAAATTCATATAATATCAACGGAACTGTAAAACGAACCTTACCATTAATCTTTTACACACTTGTCTCAGTGATTATGTGACTCATCCCATTGAGAACAATGATAAAAAAAAATAGTAAAACTGAGCAAAAGATGAAAATACTAGTGATAGTAGTGTTAGTAATGACAATAAGTAACATTGTCACATGCAATCCAACATGCACCAATTAACTTTTGGAAATGTCTGATGGTTTTAAAATGAGTCAATATTCTTTATATCATTCTCAGCAATCCAAATATTGATCAGCTCAGTTCTGTGGAAATTGCTACTATGTGACTCATTGATTCAGTTTGCATTACTGACACAAAAGATTGGCCTTTAAATGGCATCTCTATTTGACAGATAATGATGTTAACAATATTACTTTTACCACTTTTATACTATATGCCATTATTTCACTCTCTCTCTTTTCTTCCCCTGCCATGTGATTATAATCAGCGAGTCCAATTTAACAAAGTCCAGTGCTCTGCTGACCTCAGACAAGAAGCATTCAGACTCTGCTCATAAAGTTAGTCATTGTCTAGTTATCACTAATGCTACCTTCAGGCATTCAAAAAGACTGAGCCATAAATTTTGTAATTTGAATAAAATGGATCCGAACTGTACTTCAGTTGAAAATTAGATTGTGTAGCTGATCTAGTTTTCCATAATTTTCCAACACACTGACCGTAATTTACAAGGTTGTTGACAAAGAGCACATGAAAAGTTCAGTCTGATTTAATTTAAAACAGCTAGTGAGCAACGGTGGACATTAAGGAGTTAAACTAAAACCTTCTCCCTGCTTTATACATCATTGATCTTTTCACACTAATTAAAGCATAGCCAGGACTATTTAACCAAGCTAACGAGAACAGGCAAAGTCAGCCTTCCTTGCACTGGGAGACCATGGCAATGAAGTACTCTCAACCTGCAGAGAGAGAGAGAGAGAGAGAGNGTGTGTGTGTGTGTGTGTGTGTGTGTGTGTGTGTGTGTGTGTGTGTGTGTGTGTGTGTGTGTGTGTGTGTGTGTGTGTGTGTGTGTGTGTGTGTGTGTGTGCTCTGTATGTGAATATGTGTGTGTTGGATGAGAGTAGAGGGAGAGAAGTGAAGATAATTAACTAGAATTCAAACCCAGCAATTAAAAGGCAAAAGGACAAGCAAGTTAACAAAATACAGTAATGAGGAGCACCCGATTTATTTATTTATTAGTTTGAGGCATTAAATTACTAAATTAAAGGAACGGTTCAGGAAATTCTATATGCTGGTATTGGTTATTTTCTTGCCGAGTTATATGAGAAGGCTGGTAGCACTCTCACATCTGTATAGTATATATGAAACTACAAGAGATTTTACGCATAGTCTTGTCATCAGCATGATTCATGCAACAGAGAAAAAAAGAGACAGCTAAAAAGTAACCCAGCCTTTTTTTTTTGCTAAAATTATTGTTATGGTGGGATCCATAACAATGCATTAATGCACAATGCTAACCAAGCTACTGTAGTAGCAAACATTAAGGTCATGTCCGTCCACTTGTTTTGGTATAGTTGCACGTGGCCCTAAAAAAATCCAAGATGGTGCAAGTCAAAATGAAACACCCAAGGCTTAAAACCAGGAGTCCACAAACCAAAGAGTGACATCCTGGTGACTGTGTCCATTACTTTTTATGCTGCAGAACAGCTAAAAGTGGACTGATGCTTTCCCCCCCGCTTCTGGTTAATAGGTGAGCACTAAAGTCTTTTAATGTTTTTTGGGTGGGTTTTCAGTGGGGTAAAACGTGCATTACTGTAACCAAGCCAGCTTGAAATGAATGCATGAATCATTGTCACAGCATCTTTTTGAATTATAAATGGTTACACCTAAGCACCTAGGAAAAAACATGTTTTCATCACCTTATGTGAGATTTTAATGTGGGACTTGTAGTTTAGATATGACTGAAAATAAAATCAACATTCGTAACCACAGATTTAATCCAAGGAGTTGATTTCATTTTTGGCTTTTGAATGCTGATCAGACAAAACAAGAAATCTGAATGCCTTAACTGTGGACATCAAATTCCTTTTGATTATTACTGACAATAATTGTAAAAACTTTTGATAATGGGAAAATAACTGTAGTTGTACTCCATTGATAGCTGCAAATCTTGAACAAATTCTCAAATGCACAGGTGTTGCAAGGTTCAAAAGGTTAAACCCTGTTGGTCAGACACAAACCACATCTTGGCTGTAACTTCATTTAATGGGCAAATAGTAGAGCAGTATCAAACTATTTTTGTAACTCTTGACAAAAAAGCAAATAAGTATTTCCAAAAATATTAAACTATAAGGTTTTGGAAGCATTTCTAACATATGCATCTCCTAGAAATCATATACTGAAGTTATTTGAAAAAGATATTTGTATCAAATGTACCTCGTGGTGTTTTTTTTACTTTTTCCTGCTGGGAGTGTCCCCTCATCAAAAATACATTACATAGTGGGTCTTTTATCCTGCGCCATGAGTGTTACTGCACATCTGGGCCATGGTATACTGACCAAACATCATCCACTTTTTATCATGGATCTATATGCTGTGGGATGAGTGCAAGTATAGCGAGTGCAAAGCATCATCATGGTCTTATCTATAACCCTCCCCCATTCAGTAATTCTTAGATCAATTAGAAAAAAGTGAAAGCAGAGCGGGTGCAGGGAGGGACTTTTGAGAAATGAAACGCAACCAGTAGCTCATCTGGTGATGCTCACCGAGGGGCATCTGCTAGCCGGGCTAAAATCCCCATACTATGAGGAGTCACGATCAATAATGCATCGGCGTGGATGTGAGGGATGCCGCTCAAAGGCATTTGCTTATCTCAGATGCCAGTTATCGCTTTCATCCCGGGGACATGCCGCGCTCGTGTGTGCGGGGGAGAGTGTGTGTGGGGAGGTCGAGAGAATGCAGTATTTACACACTTCCCATCATGTGTTATTTATTTCACACCTTGATGTTTTCATCTATCCCGTGCCTCTGAGGAAATCAGCACTCATAAAACAAGAATCAACACAGGACTTTTAAGTCACTTGTGCAACTGTCTGTTGTCCTAGATACAGAATCAAATTCTATCAAGCGTTTGCTCAACCAAGTGCTCAACTTTGCTCAAAGAGGTCAAATAAGAAAATAAAAGACTGCTTTCATTAGTGGCTGACACACTGTGTAGTTTCCATTGTAGGCCAGCGGGCTCAATCAGCATCCATCATTTGACCTTAGTCTCATTAATTCAAATGATCCGAACCTAAAATACCATATCACTTTATAGTTTTTCTTAATCTCTTATACACCATAATGATTAACAAAACATCCGTAAGGAGATTAACTGAAAGGTGTGAGGTCAGTTTGCATCTTTGAAACAATGGATCCAAGACATGATGCAGAATAAATGTTTTCTTTATGTACAAACTTTTTTTTTTTCCACTGGTTTATATTTGAAAATGCATGGGCATTATTTGACTATATTCTACACTTTTATCAGTTGCATATTTTTCCAGTACATTTGCTTTTCACTCAATTTCAGTTTAACTTACAGTATTATGTTATGTTACAGTAAGATGTTTATACAATAGTGTTTTGAATAGATTGCACTAGTGTATAATGTCTGTTTTGTGTATGTTTGATTATGATGGCTTTTGTGTGGTGTCTGAAGGCAAAATTTATTTTAGATGTATAAATACATACATGATTTTGATTTTATCTAAACCTAGATATAAACACAGTCATATTGTAAAACATGTAGTGATTACCATATATGAGACCAGGAGAACAAAATGCTCCCCTTTAAGTAAACTTGTTGTTCTTCTGACAGTTTAATTGTCAGTCATAGAATACAATCAAGTGCAGACTGTTTAAATAAAGTACAGTAGAACACTAGAGGAGGAAAAGTCGTTCAATAGTAATTACATTCTTTGCTTAATCTCTTTCATATTATATAATAAATAGCAAAATCAGTCAAATAAATACAATAAATTGTTGTCTCACAAAGAAAAGGGTTGCAGTAGGGCCAACGAAGGGTAAACTGTTATAAAAACTGTGCACCCATTCTTTCCTAATATACATTTCTGTTTATGTACAGTTATGCTTTAGGCTGTATTTTAAAAAGGTTATCTATACAAGGTCATTTATATACCAGTCACTTGTGTTGACTAGTGCTAAAAACAAACAAAAAAAAAAACTACCCTCCTCTGCATTAGAGCCAGATGGAGGTGCTCATTTTGTGTGGAAAACAAGACCAGAAAGAGTGGAGGGCATCAATAGTAGGGTTGCTGGTTTGATTCCATGTTTCTCCCGTCCTGTTATCTTTAAACAAGATGTAGAAACCTCAAGCTTTGCAAGACATCTGCCATCATTACAATTATCATCATCATCATTATTATTATTATTTTATAAAGTATGTTTGCATGGGTGAATGAAATGTGTAAAGTGCTTTGTAAAGTGGCACTATATAAGTGCAGTCTACTAATCATCTACTTGGTAGCAGTCGACTAATCATTGTAATCTGAATGAAATTTGAGGACAATGTCCGAAGTGATAAAGAGCCAGTGACAAACAGCAACAATGGTGGCTCTTTTTTCTCCTTTCAAAAGAAGAATTGGTGTGTGCTAGGTTGTTAATTGAGAGATTGATTATCTTAATATTGAACGCAGTATTGAACTATGTGCTGTTGACTACCACTAATGGCCATATGGACACTGAAGTGTTCACCTGAACGAAAACTTTGCTCCTTCATGGTTTGATGCTGACAAACAGAATAAATAGAAAGCAGCATGTGATAGACCCCTGCTTTTTTTGGTTTGTTTTTTAAGAATGTTTAGGTTCAGTGTTCACATATATTATTCTCTTTATTACCTCAATATTAAAAGATATATAAGAAATTACCAATATGCAGATTTCTGTTGATTCATATCATCCTTGGCTTCTGCCTGATATTATTTATTCAGTTTCTATTGTCTTACTGATTAATAAATGGCAGAACATATACAAAACACATGTAAGTATGATTTTGTTGTGTGTAACTAAGTAATAGTGCTCTTGTAGGCAATAGTATTATCAGTCATTTGTCATGTATGCATAGATGTCAGACATGCACAGGTTTTTATGGGAACTACTGAAATGTTTTTTTTTCTTTTGAGCAATTTGTTTGTTCCAACAGTCAGAAACACAAACAGCTTCATTCAACATCCAACAATGCTACTGTACTTCCAACACTGTGACTTAAACACATTCAATATTCAAATGACACTGAATGTATATAATGAGCTATAACTTCAACATGATCGATTAAATACATCTCATTTGACATGGATCGGATGTGATTTTTTTTTTACAGTACTATACTAAATATACTACACACTATAAATGATAAAGTTTTATGTACTCATTGATAATAATGACTTTTTTTATGAACTGAATAAAAAAAATGTGAGAATGAAAATGTGGTGACGTAAAGAGACAAATTAAAAGAGGCAAGAATTCAGAGGGGAGGAAGAGAGATGACAGACACTGTACATTTCAATAAATCACTGTGCCTGTAAGTCTGCACTGACTGCTGTTCATTGTTTACTTTACTATTCAATGTAGACTTATGTGCTCATGCCAAAGTACACTGCATCAGAATAGGCTCCTAGACTCTCTCACTGCAGTTTTGTCACAAGATCAAAAAATCATCACTATTTTTTGAAAATGTTCATATTACCCCCCAACCCCATGGCTCCATACACTGGCAGTCAAATGCATAAATGATACTTGTGTACAAAAAATATGCATATAAACTGTTATTTATAAAAACAGAGCATACACTAACAATGTGTACAGTGTGTTAGAGAGATTTGTAAATTGCCGATAAAAACCACATTCATAAACATAACATTGATTACTTCTGTGTGATTAATTTATATTTTTTTCAATTTACATAGGAGTCTCTCTCCCCAGTTATTTTGCTGTTAATTTTCTTTATATTGTATCCTTAGTTTTATCAGTCTAGACATGAGCACTACAAACTAATCACTGATTACATTTCTGAGATATCACTGCTGAAGATGGTTATCATTTGATAAATGAATGATGCGGATGGTATGAAGAACTGCACAGCCATGTATAATGATGGTGTGTAATGACAGCTACTGTGCTGTTGGAGAACCTCAGCATTGCAACACAGCTGATGAAATGGTACTTCTTTCCTTCTTTGTTTCACTGACAGGTTTAAAGACTGGTGGAGCACGCATCATGCTGTTGTTTCAGGGTGTGTCTTCATCCACTTATAGCTAATGGGGAAAGTGTAAATAAGACTTGTGCATGTGCAGCCAGTTCCTCAATGACTGAGATTTATAAAACAGAATGATGTGTACG
>JANJYP010022589.1:0-17375 GCA_024605115.1 Rastrelliger brachysoma | reverse complement strand
TCTCTCTCTCTCTCTCTCTCTCTCTCTTTCTCTCTCCCTCTTGCTTTCTCTCTCTGTCTCCCTACAAGCTGCTGCAGCTCACTGAGGGGCATTTAAGGAACTCGAGCGGGGAAGGATTGCTGCAATTTTCTGCAAAAACTAAACAGCAACACAAACTGAGACGCAATGCAGGTACAGTAAACATGTATTACTTTATATTTCTCATTCTCTTACTCCTGAATAATATTCAACTAACAGACAGCATGATTCATTATGGTAATATTTCCCATAAATGTTTATAATGTGCAAATGGTAGTCTGCATCAAACTTTACTTTTACTTTATCACCAGCAGAAAGTCTTCTAACTCAGCTTAACATTAGAGATGGGAAAAACACAGCATCACATTTTTACAGAGCAAATGTGATCTTAAGGATCTTTAAAGAGAATTGTGACAGGGCATATGTATGTGTCACACCAACTTCAAGGTACATATGAATGTATAGTGTGTGTTTGTTTTTCTGAATGTCATTCATTGGCAAAAAATTAAATAAAAGCAGACTCCTGCATAGGAGGTGGGTAAACAGCAGACTCGAGAAGATGCAAACTAGAACAAATCTACAGAAACAAAATGTTTGTCATTTACATATTGAAAACATAGGACATGATGTTATAATCTCTTTTATCTCCAGAAGCCTCTCAGCACTAACCTGTTGTTGATTTGCCAACCACCAGCAGATGTTATTTGGGATTCATCATCAGTTATGAAGTGATGATGTGCACTATCCCCTCTGATTCATATCATGTATTATTTATTAATAGTATTTTACCAAATATGTATTCCTTATACATGTATGCAACACTTTTCAGTTGGATGCTTTACTTACCTGCATTTATGCATCTATACCACCAAAAATTCTGTACATAATATCTGTGCACTTCTTCAGCCTACTTTGAACTTCTGGTTATATGCCTAACTAAATGCTGTTAATGCAATAATTTGAGCAATTACCAAAGATTTGAATCTGTCAGTCTTTTATTTGTAATAAAAATCATCCTAACAACTCATACCTATGATATCTGCAATTGCAGAAATTTATAGGACCTAAAAGTAAAATCCCAAGCTAAAAAGATTGTCAAACTCTGCTTTATACACTTCAGCGGATGTATTCTCTCATGTAAAGCTTCTCTGTGCACTCATATATTTGTTGACACATATTTGGTGTTAAGCATGGATGTGTGTATATGCATATATGTACGTTTGTGCACAGGTGAAGCATTCATATGTTCATCAGTCTTAGTTTCTACTCGTAGTTATCACTCACCACAGTGGCAGCCATCTCTAATCTTTTATTGATGCCGTTTTAAGGAGTGTGAATTATTGAGCAACATTCTTGATGCTCTGTATGCTTTGGCATCCTTTCATATTCAAATAGGGAGCCGAGGAGGCAGAGGAGCTCCCCAGATAGCAGTTCTGTCTATTTTCTTTACAAAGCCTTTACATTACATCTTCAACAACTTCTGAAAAAAGCTATTTTATATGTATAGCCCGTTATCATGGGCAAGTAGCAAAAATGCTGCTGGACAGCACAGTAGATTGCACAATAACAGTGGTAGTGGCTATGAGTCAACACATCACTGTGCAAAACACAGTCCAATGAAGAGATGACACATAAGAAAACATAATGGAAATTTGATGATGATGATTCATGATGATACAAATATTTCAACTATTTTAAATGCATTGACTCCAAATATTTAAAGCTTTATATTTATGGAAATACTAATCTGATTGTAGGCACACTGAATATGCATCCAGTGTGAGATGGCAAGATGTTATATGATCATGAAAATAACTGAAAATAGCTTCCATGTCCCTGTTCTCAGAAGTGTTTCTGTTATAAGAATGCCAGATATTTCCTAAAAAGACTCAACTGAACACATTTAAGATTTTTTCATGTGTGTAATATATAAGAACTGATCAGATTCCCTTCTGACTGCAATATTGAAAAAATAGATAAATCAGCGACATTAAGGTAAATAAATCTCACAATTCAATCAATGCTTTTGGGACTAACTGGGCAGAGTTTCACTATCTAAATATTCATTACTGAGATATTGATCTGTTCATCCCAGTGAGTGTACTCTAGCTGATGGTCCAGCTGTCACAAGAGTTTTTCTGCTTTTCCCAATTTGAAACTATTAAAGCAGATCTACTAATACCAAATCTAGTTGCCTACTGATTCATTCTGAAGAATGGAGGTACATTAGGACACTAGGGGTCTGATCCCAAATAAAAGATACTAAATTATGTGCACAGAGGTGGTGATCTACTAAGAATAGCTGTGTGAATGAATCCGGTTGTTTTTACAGTCTATGGTTGTTTCACGTGTTTTTTACTCAGAACAACAGCATGTTACAAAAGTAAACAGTAGGGAGCAGTAAAACACCTTCAACACTAAGGGCATTTCCAGTCATTATCAACATTTGTCTCTGTAATAATCACATCACCTATGATGACTTCATCTCATACCATTCACACACCTAAGTGCAAGATTTAAATTATCTTTTTAAAATGATAGATAGACAACAGATGCCCATGATATAGGACAGCTCCCCCATATCCTACATCTTGTAGCACTTCTTGAGAGCATGTTTCAACTCATCCATGCTTTCTGTTGATTCTGTGATCAAAATCAGATCATCAACATACACAGCTAGTATCTAGCTCCTGTCAAGATCTCACAAACACAAAGGGGTGCAGTGTGCTCTGTTTAAAGCCATTGTCTTTCATAAACTCTGTGAAAGCCTTGCTCCAGCAGCGTGGAGACTGTTTTAGTCCATATGTTGACTTCTTCAGTTTGCACACTAGATGTTCCTGCCCTGGTTTTAATGTATCCCTCTGATTGCACCCATTTTCATCCTATTGCCTTGCAATCCTTTGACAAATCCATCTATCCAATATTCACTCCTTTTAAATCTGTTTTTGGTCTCTAACAACAGCTGAGTGAGGTGTCTGGGTCATTAGCTTCTAAATGGTCCGTGTTTATTCATCAGCTAGTTATTGACTTTATCTGCCTTTGGTTTCTGTCAGGTTGTGAGTACATCAGAGCTTTTGCATTGAAAACAGTTTCCAAAAACAATGCTCATGAGAAAGTGAACCAAGTGAAGGTGAAAGATCCAAAAATGAAAAAAAACAGAATGAAGTAGTGGCAAGCTTTGGCCTAGAATTGACTGAACTTGGGCCATTTCTCTCTGATCAGGAGGATCCCCTGGTAGTAAATTTTAAGAGTGCTGATATATCATAGCAAGTGAAATTTCTTCTGTCTTCCTCAGGCAAATGACAAGGCGGTGGATGGCGGCCTGATGCCTGATGCCAATGGGAAAGATCCAAACCCAGGTGGACAGACAGAAGGTTCCAAGTGGCAGAAACCAAGGATCACACGTAAATCTCTGATGAAGTGTTGTCTCGTCAAGTGGATCATAGCCAGCACCACCCAACAAGGGCCAGGTAGAGCTACATAAAGAGACCCACCAGTGCACTTACACCCCAGTAACGCAGTATAATAAATATCTGCATGATTGTGTGTGACAGTAGAGGGAAGTGGGACACAAAGCAGAGCACGGTAGTGATATACAGTATGAGGTACATGAATTTTAAAGCATCTGTGCCATCTACTGTATAGCTCTACATATAAAATTCTATGTTCTCGTTCTTCTTTCACCATTAACAGTGCAGACCTCTCTCTGCCCATAATGTAACTTCATTTTAGCAACCAATCAGTCTATGAATGGACCAATGGCACTTTCCACACTTACCTCTTACTCTGCTTCATAGATTTAAGTTTGATCCACTATACATTAACAACTGCTCTTCTTTTCCTTCTCCCAGAATACACCCAGAATTGTTGGTTTTATGAAATGATTTCCACTTAACAATTTAATCAACTCAATTTAAAATTTAAATAATCCATCCGAAACTGACAACTTATATGCACCATGTTTATGCATGACAAAAGAGATGGGGCACATTCTTTAGGTGAAGAGCACAGTACCTCCTACAAACATGACCCCATTTTTCTTGGTTTTTCTAAATTATTGACGTTGCCCTTCTGTGCAGGCAGACAGTGCAGACAGTCTGCTGCATATATGCACCTGACAGGCAGAACAGATGTTCATTTCTGTCAACTGAATATCATATTCTTGTATTTTTATGCAAACAGTGTCATGTAATTGTTAGAATATTTGTCCCAGTTAGTATTTTAATCAGTTTTGGTGATGAATACATTGAAAAACAGACAATATCTCGCCTCTGTGGTATCCAGAAAGGATCTGCTGTTGTCATCCAGACTCATGCAATGCTGACTTCTCTCTCTGCCAAGAGACAGATGGCCCTGCACCTTGGAAACAACATGGATGAAAACAGCAACAGAAAAAACTGCTCTGATGAACTGCACATTACCACCAAGTAAATACAGTTAAAATAAAATCATAAATCCCATCCCTAATTTGGACATTATCAAGGAAATAGCCTTGATCTTTAATTATGAAGGAGCATTACTCCATTGCACATAATGTACTAAAATCACTAAAATCATTGGCTCAAACACAAAATAATTTCTCACTTATTTTTACCCAACAGGACTGTTAGTCAGGTTCAAGTATGTCGCAGGCTCTTTAAAACAACTTGATCTCCATCTACTGGTCTGTAGAAATTATAGCACCTGAATGTCTCCTGCACCACCATCTCTCTTCGGTAGATGGTGGTCTGTGCTCATATTCCATCATTCCAACAAGAAAAATTATGTGCAATTATTATTTAATGGAGAAAATGATTTTTACACAACAAAGCAAGACTTTTATTCAACAGAATTATTTAAAAACAATGGTTTCTAGATGTGTATTTGATTTTAATTACTAATGCTGTGGTACTGCTGAGGTGCATTTAAAATGCCACACTGCTTTGTGAGTTCTCCCTCATACAGTACATGAACATGCTGGGTGCATATTTTATTATTGCAGAGTGCATTAACATGATAAATAGGCAATACAATACCCAACAAAGCCCTAAAACACACGCACACGCAAAACAAATAAACATAGAGAGACTTTTCCCTTTTTTTAATTTTTTCACCATGAGGTGGGGATCAAGTTGGGTTTGTTGGCCACACACTGCATACTAAGCTGGTCTGACCAGACAGAGGAGGAAGTGGGTTTTGGATTTGTCTGTTTTTGTTGTTGTTGTTGTTGTTGCTGGCAGACTCGGTCCTTGCTCTGGGTGAGCACTCCTATGGAAGCCCAGTGTTCATGTTTAATGATTTTTTGTCGTATTAGGCTCTGCAGTATGAATATTAGACTGTGCCATCTAAACCTACTGGGCCCTATGACAGGTGATCCCATTCTCTACCCCTCACCTAAAGTACCTTTAAACTGCTTTTAAATCCTACTCTCACCCATTCAAAGAACATATATTCAGCTGCATCTCTATGCAACAGCCTTATATCTACTTAAGTTAAACTGTAGTGGCTGGCCTAATTGGCTTAGTAGAAAACTTCTTCTGAATGCAGTGGTCCACTCAGTTGACCAATCACCATCACTGTATATGGTGAAATAATAGTTTGTGACCAATAGAGAGCATTTAAGCATATTGGTACACTTGTGCAGTCCTTGACTGGTTCTCACATCACACTCAGTTAATGTTGTCACTCTAAAAACTAGTTATGTCCATTCAGCTTATAACCTATGAACTGTAAGAAAATATTTGTAGCAGACTGTTGACTGTGATTGCCTAAAATGTTGTGCTCTGGCCTTAAAATTATTACCTAATTTGGTGTTAGTAAAAGAAACAAAAATATTCATTTGTCTGTGTCTGCAGCTGCAACTAAGGTCAATCAGTGAAGCAAAAAGTCTACATATTTTGGAGGTTAAAATGTACAATAAATCTTCATTGTAGCAGCTGTTCAGCCTCCTATGCATTCTTCCCTCTGGTTACTAATAGAGGAACATAATTGTCATGCATTAATGCATAGACAAGTTTCTGTCAAATCATATCAGCTCTTAAAGAGAGACGAGGCCTCATTTGACTATTGTACAAGAGTGCTCTTTAAATGGCTTGTCAGCCTCTTTCAGCTTACAGTTTTTTAAGACAGTTGCTTTTAGCTGTGGCTTTTAAGAAACAATGTCTGACATTATAATTAGAATAAGAAACCTGGACAAACATTGTACTAAAGGGCAGATGAATCCATTCTGTGTGTTTATGAGGTCTCTGGAAAAATGATGTCTTGCCAAAAAATTTAATGTTTTCAAGTAAAAGAGGACTAAGAGCAAACCAAGAAAAAACTCAGAGAAAACAAAGTTAAGAGTGTTTAATTCTATGTCAAGAAGTTGTGTCATCATTTTTGACTGATGGGCTCAGGCTCTTGCGCTGTAATGTTGCTCTCACTGCAGTCATTAGAGCCCGACCGTGAGGCTGCACTGTCTGCATCTCTGCATGCTTAAGCCAGTGGACTATTGTCTGTATTTAATAGAAGGACATGGATAGATCAGCACTTAGGGTGCATTAAACACTATAATGTTGCATTATTTTCATGGCAGATGAGTTCCCACATGAGCTCATACATCTTGCATGTTCTCTGGCAAAGTGCAATCAACCCACACTTCAGCAATAGTACAAAACATCTTTGCATGCAATAAATAAGTATTTTCCAACTTGTCAGCTGGAAGGGCCTTCATCTATGATCTCATTGTTAACACTATGTTGACTAATAAAGGGTCATTTTAACTCAATAAATTTTTGGAAGGTTATTTAAGTTGCTTGTAAGAAAGATGAATGAGTTTCAACTGAGTGAATGTTGAAGTGAAAACTGAGATAACAACACCCCAAAACCACAACAGGATATTAAAGGATAGGTTCACACTTTTTTGAGTAAGTACTTGAACAACAGTCAGGTGTCCAAATGAACAGTGACTCATTATTTTACTGTAATCATTCCTTCTTTTCATACAGACCAGTAAGTGATCCCTTCATGATACACTTTCTATGTAAGTAATAAGGAACAAAATCCACAGCCCTTTGTGCAAAAATATATTTTAAAAGCTAATATAAAGCTTTAGCGTTCCAAATTATTCAAATCAATATCTTTTAAAGTCTTTTAGTGCCAAACTGCCTTTGTTTGTTATAATCATTCTAGTACTGTTGAACAAAAATGTGTTGGAGCAGAGACATTTTGACTTAAAATACTGCTATGGAAGATACTGACATCATGTGACTACCTCAGATGACTGAAATGTCATATTTTCTTCAGATAAAGTTGTAAATACATTTTACTCAAGATGACAACATGATTTGGTCTCCTAGCAGTTAACTTGTAGTACATTTGGAGGGGATCCTTTCACATGTTCATTTGGACACCTGACTGTTGTTTTAAGAATTAAAAGATTTTTAATATGTCATTTAATACAGTGACCTCAGTTTACCATTTTATTCTATATGTTAACAACAAGTTTTCATCAGAGCACCACTGCAGGTGCGGTATCCTCTTTCTTTTATGGAGGAAAAGCAGTCATCCCCAGTTACGTAGAGAAGGTAGTAACATCTTACTACAGTAAACCATAAATTAGAGAATACATGGTTACAGGAAACATCAAATCCTATTCTGCATCACAACATCTTAAAGAGGAAATGTTGTACTCTTTAAATGAACGGTAGGTGTAAAAGTAATAATCGTGTACTGCTGCTTGTGGTAGCAGTTCATTAGTTATTTCACTAGCTCTTGCCCTTTTGACATTAATGATGAGTCCATTTGCAACTTATAAACCCTTCCCAGCCATCAAAATGCACTCCTGGCCTGTTTCCCTCCCTGTTCTAAGACCAATATTTTACCTCTCAACAATTGATTTGCTCTCCATCCCCCTTTCCTGCTTAAACTGAATCCATTATGATATGCAGAGTCATCAGCTATGAACTATATGCTCAAATTCTTCTTCACTCTCCTTACATTCCAACAGTGTACATGCAAAAAATTCACCTGTGTCTTAACAACACCCAGACCTGTGAAAATGTATGTTCCACCTGTGCTGGCAGAACATTGTATATGTGTGTTATGTGTATTTGGCAAAATACATTATTTATACAATTTGACCTCTAAAGAATGCTGCACACCATTGCAGCAATGATGCCTTCCACTTCAACTTTACTATTCTTAACTACAATGTCATAAACAGAGTTATTTTTTTTACAGTCACAGTGGTCACACTGTATTCCATCAGTGAATCTGTCTGATTTATTGGCCATGTATCACCAAATGCCACAGTAGACACAAGCAGCGCCACACAGGGCAGGGCAGGCTCCTTCACTTTAAGTGCTGTTCATATCCCAACCATCAATGGATGTGGATCAATGCTTGGTTTTACAGCTTTGCATCCTTGAAATGACTAAGCAAATAAAGACAGCTGGACTGTCAATCAGAGACTATTAGTAAAGAAATTCCTTCAATAACACCCCCCCCCCACACACACACACACACACACACACACACACACATACACATTCTCCACCCGCCCTCACTAACCTCAAACACACATACTCACACACATACACAGCTCAGTGCACAGTAAGAGCTGATGGAGAAAATGGGGGTGGAGCCCCTGGGTTGATGGAGTTGTGGGAGAGATCCTAAAATGAACAGGTCAGGACATGAAATGCAGCAATGGATGGTTTGCGAATGGAGATAGATTTGCATCTTTTTAGGGGATAAAAGACTTTTTTCTGTACAAGAGCACATGATGGACTTTTTCTTAATGAAGATACTCTACTGTCAGTCTGCTAACAGTTTTTTTCTAACCAGTCAATGGTGTAAGTCAAGGGTTTCATTTAAGTGAATATTACTGGTGATGTCTGCAGAACAAACTGATCAAAAAAAAGGAGGTGGCTGAAGGCCAGAGATGATTGGCTGCAAACTGCTCAGTCAGATTCATCAGTTGAGTTGCACATCAGAAGAGCATTTGTTAAAGTTCCATTTTTTGAAAAGGACTTTTCCAGAGGCGATATCTAATGCATGGCAAAAATGGGATTAGATGGCATGGAAGCTATTGCCATTGCTGTTGTTATTGGACTCTTTATTGTCGTACTCAAACAGTTTGGAATTTGGGAGCCTTTGTCACTGGAAGGTAAGATATGAAGAGATGTTTGAACAAAATAAACTATGATATTGGTTATAAGTTAAAACTCTTGTTCTTTGTGTTCTCTATAGCAGTGGGATATTAATCCTTGATAAGAATTAAAATAAAAAAAAAACTTGATAACATGATAAAATATGAAAGTTTAGCCTCACATCCTCTCACGTTTATCTTAAAACAATGCTGACATACTCACATTTTGGCCGCATCTACATTGGAAATGTTATTTCTCACTGTAGTTGCCCCTCCTCTTCATACTGACTGTGAGGAGATCACTTCCAAAAACAACTTAAGTGTAAGTAATGGATGATAAAAATCCACAGTTGAGACTCATTTTGACCGGAGGCTTCAGCAGTCCAAGTTAGGCAATCAAGAAAAATCAGTCTATCAAAGTTCTAGTCTTTTTAGTACAAATATGTCCTCTTTGTGTTTCCTTGCTGAGCCATCTCTTTAAGAGTGCAACACAGAGAAAAGACTGGAACTTTGTTTTAATGAACCTAAGTGAGTTTTGTTGTAAGATACTTGGAAAATGTGAACAAATCCTTTAATAGTGTGTATTTGCAGTGTTGGTGAATTGGAAAATAGTGTTCAAGCAAATTTTAACAATGAAATGTGAATTTCTTCTCTTCTTTTCACTTTCCATTTGTTTTGTTTTTGTAAAGATGGTGAGTAGCTCCAGTGGTATCCCACCCCCTCAGCTTTCTCTGCCCCCCCTTTAAGTTTTTATTGAACTGAATTTGCCAGTTTAGTCTCATTGCCTGACATAATAAACCATTTTTTCATGGTGGACATTTAGACTGGTCAAGAACAAGATTAATTATGGCTGTATAATTGATAATTAGTGTCACCTGTCCTTTTATGGCAAGTCATTACAATACATTTGCAAAAAATTTGACACCTGTTGGTATTGCAAATTATTCATAACTAAAGTCACTAAACGGTAAGCCAGAATCTTTGTTATATAGGAAATTGTGAATAAGTGACAAGAATATGTGATATCAGATCAAGTGTCCACAGTGAAAAGATGTTTTGTGGGTGAAATGCGTTCACTACTAGTTATACTACACTGTATTTGCTTATTTCTTCTAACCACTTTAATTTCTTTGCATCACTAGCTACGTGTTCTGCTGACTCATAATTTTACCACCTTTCTGCAAACAAATTGCCACTGTTTTATCTTCTTTTATTACTTGCATCCAATTATGTACGTACTTCTCACCCTCTTCTACCTTCCACCCATTTCCTTGTCTCACCTTTCCTTCTGATACCTCTCCTTTTTGATTTCAATTTTACATTTTGTTTTTTTTTTGTTGTTTGTTTGTTTTTGTTGGTTTTTTTTTCGTTTTTTTAAAGATGGTGAGCATTTTGAGTTATATCCAATAATCTTTTTTTTTTTCTTTCTTGTCTTACCACTATTTCCTCCCTGTTTTCTTCCTTCCCTCTGTTTCCCTTCTCTCCCATTTTTTGTATTTCCTTCCTCTGGCAGACAGCTCTGACAGTGACCTCGAATTATCCATGGTGCGTCACCAACCTGAGGGTCTCGAACAACTCCAAGCCCAGACACAGTTCACCAGAAAGGAGCTTCAGTCCCTTTACAGAGGATTCAAAAATGTAAGAAATTAGCACAGTCATGGATAATGATTATTACATAGATAGTAAGAGTGACTTAACCTCCTGCAACCCTGTGTCCTTATATGGGGACATTACATTTTGGGTTTGCTGACCTTACACCTCATATCATTCTGCTTTACTTTGACTTTTTTGTGCTACCTAGTGATGAGAAATGTGGTTATAGTGTCTATGTGTGTATATAGTGTATATATGTGTGTGTGTGTGTGTGTGTGTGTGTGTGTGTGTGTGTGTGTGTGTGTGTGTGTGTGTGTGTATTCTACAACTAATCATCTCTTAGGCTGCTTTATTTGAGTTATGTTTTAGGTTTGGTATTTTTAAAATTCTGACACTTTGGGCCTCCCCTCAGACAAATCTGCCTGGATTATTTAGTACATAAGGAAAAAGCAAAGATTAAATAAGAGGTTTAAGTTGTTTTTTCATCCTGTTAACCATTTTGTGACCTCTTAGGTTTGTGTTGTGTAAACCCAGGTTGAGAACTACCCCAAATAGCAAAAATGCTGTGGCCCAGATCCACCCCTGACACTTTCAGCACTTTCATCCAGCCCACACACCACATGAAATGATGGCATTTGGGCAGTCCACTCCTGGTCCCCAGATCTGGGACACGCAAGCCATAGCAATGCTGTATGTGAACCAAGAAAAACCAGATAAACCAGAACTGGCTAACATCCTGAATACATATGACCGAGAACACTTCATCTTTACCAAAAAAGGTCCACACTTGATCTGAGATATTTGGGCCATTTTTGTTATTTTACATGTGGCTATTTCAGGCTCACATCCACTTTGTGTTGGGTGAGAAGAGGCGTAGCAGTGCCACTTCATAGCTTGAAGTGGCCACATGCCTTTGGTAATATAATAATTATATTTTTGCACCAGTATCCAAAAACTGTGAGCATTAAAGTCTGACATTCCCTTATTAGGGGCCGGGCAACCTAAGTTACCAGGACCCTGTTGTTTTCCTTCTCCAACTCTCCTCCTCCTCTTCTTCCTCCTCCTTCTTCTTCGTCCCCTTCTTCTGAGGAAGTCCTACTTCCCATGCGATCACCAAATTTTGCACATAGCTTCATATCCATGCCTTACTGCCTCAGCTGAAAAATCAGGCCAATACTCCTGATAGTGGCACTATAGCAACCCTCTAAATTTCAAAACTTTGAAAATTCATAACAAATCAACCCTATGTGGTACAGATCAGCAACTTTCACTAAAATGTAGCCCCAATACTAAAGAAACTTTTGCCCGTTTAAATCTATTTCATCCTACAAAACTTGCTGCAGAGCATCTTCAGACTGTCCTATACAAACAACCCACACAGATTTTTGATATTTTTGAAAATTGTGCCTACAGTGCATCAAAATGGTATGATAAATATATACTTACAAATTTTTGCTAAACATATTTTCAATGTTCAGTTTTTCACTTATGGAGCTAATAAATCATTTTTAAAAACAATTTACCAACATCTCCATGCTGTCTAGATGCAATTTG
Organism: Rastrelliger brachysoma; assembly: GCA_024605115.1. Lineage (NCBI taxonomy): Eukaryota > Metazoa > Chordata > Actinopteri > Scombriformes > Scombridae > Rastrelliger > Rastrelliger brachysoma. Next base: position 5,101 of record JANJYP010022589.1, on the reverse strand, counting down.
TGTATTATCAGATTTTTGTCTTAATAACTGATTTTTTTTTTTTTTTACAGCTTGTTTGAAATCTGCTTTTATACATTAACAGCTGCTGCCTGGCACACAGGTGACTGGCTCAGTCAATTAGTGAAGCTGCAGGTCCTGTCTTCATTTGCCAATTAGCTCAGTGAGGTAGAGCATGATTCTTGGTGTTGAAGTTTGTGAGTTCAGGTCTGAGCTAAGACAGAACTGACGTTCTACTGTGAAAGTCCTATGTTCAGACATCATGCTATGTGGACTGTAGGTTCAAGCCTCAACTGATCTAAAATGCATAGCCTATTAGAAGGCTTCCTTCTTTTTATCTTCCTATACTTTGCTTGTTGCCTAACTTTGCTTAAAATTGCCCGGCCCTGACCATTGCTGTGCAGCAGCTGAAATTAAAGGTAACATTTTTGACCTGTAGTAGTACTGTAGAGCAAGGTTATGATAAGTATGCGTCTTTATTGTTTAAATATTTTGTGTGCTGCCAACATCAAGATGCTTGTGCGTGAGTCTGATACTGTACATATTCTTGCAAACTACTGAGGGCGGTAATGCCTATTGACAATTAATGGCTGTAATGTGCCATTAAAGGTAGCAAACTGCTCTTAAAGAACCACTAGCTAATGTAAATAAAGCTGGCATTGCAATTGTTTATGGGGCTTGTAAAAAATAATGAGTTGTGGTGAGAGAAGCAAAACGTAAGCAAAACAGTTTGAAATGAAATTCCACAAGGTAGGTTTAAATAATCAGACACATTTCATAGCATGTCGACATGCCTTAGTAGGAAAAGCATAGGTGTAATCAGCAAATCAGAGGCAAATTCTCTGTATAAACGTGTAAACACAGGGCTCAATCGGAGGGAAATGTAGTTTTAATGTATATATTAAATTGCAGCCTTTGTGCATCATTTATTACTGCTTCTGACTATTCTGAAGGAGCTGCATTCAGAGGCATAATAAAAAACACTGAAGGCCCCAGTCATGATTTCCACATATGTTTAAACCAGTCATGCTCTTGTTGCCCTCTAGTGGTCTTAGTCCTGCACCACACAATATTGGTCACTGTGCTGCAAAAAGTGCACCAGCTTAGCTTTGGACATAAATGTAAACCAAGGTTCTTTGCAAATCTCAAAATTCTGTATATTTAAGTATACTCTGTCTAGATACTGAAATTGCAGTGAATGTTTGTTTGTTCTTTTGATAGGAATGTCCCAGTGGATTAGTGGATGAGGAAACTTTCAAGGTCATTTACTCACAGTTCTTCCCTCAAGGAGGTACAGTATGTAACTGATAATTATGTAACTGATAATATAAACTCTGATGTGTCTGAATAATCAGTATTAAGTTGATAAACCCTTATCCTTATGACTAGTCAAAACTATTCGCTTGAGTGGTCTGAAAAAACATGATAAAATATCAAACATTGGTAAGAAAAGCAAAGTCAGTCTCAGTGTAAAATAAATATCTGTTTTATAAGTGTGTTTCAATTAATCAAGGACAATTAACTACCAATCCTGCACATCTTGTACATTCTCAGATGCTACCATGTATGCACATTTCCTGTTCAACGCATTTGACATGGACAGAAATGGCTCCATCCGTTTTGAAGTGAGTTCTTTGGTTTTAATGTTAAGGACAATTGTCATCATTCAAAGAAAGCAAATGATTTAACTTTTCCTTGCTCTTACAGGACTTTGTGTTAGGATTGTCTGTGTTGCTCAGAGGCTCTGTTACAGAGAAACTTCGATGGGCATTCAATCTATATGACATTAACAAGGACGGCTACATCACTAAAGAGGTGCGGTCAACAAACAACACTGAAACAAAATGTATGGAGCTTCATGATTTCTGCAGGTAATGTACATCTTACTGGTTTCCTGCAGGAAATGTTGGCAATAATGACGTCCATTTATGACATGATGGGCAGGTATACTTTACCGAGTGTACGAGAAGATTCCCCCTTTGACCATGTGGAGAAATTCTTCCAGGTATGTTACCTCAAAATCAACTGTGTCTAATCCTGGTATTTTAATAAAATATTACACACAGATATTACTCCGATCCAAAACCAAAGTGTATGTAACAGCACCTGCTGTAATATTTTGACACCATCACACTCAGGAATTGAACAAAATCAAGTTGGATCAAACAGAAAAATTGTGCAAATTTCTTACAGCCAAATTCACAAGGCAAGAAATGTGCCTGTAAGTTACATAAGTAATAGGTTGCTGTCATTTTAACAGATTTTTGCAGATGTGTCTTAGTTTAATAGTTAAACTAGTAACAATGTCACTGGTATTTGCAAGTATGATGACAGCAGTGGACAAAGGTCTAAAACTTCTCAACTATCACACGCTTATGCTTATGTGTCTGTCTGAATCTCCACTCTCATATCTAACAAACCTTTTTTTTCCAATTTTCAAAAAAGTAACTAACTAAAGACCTAAAACTCCCAGTTGACTATAAAGTCTCTCACCATTTGTAACGTCTGACTTTTTTCAGAAAATGGATCGAAACAGAGATGGAGTGGTGACAATTGATGAATTCATAGAAACCTGCCAGAAGGTAAACCATCATCAGAATCAACATTTTTAGCACACATTCTGTTCATTGACCTGATCACATCTGTTTCATTTTCTCAACAGGATGAAAGTATAATGTCTTCCATGCAGCTCTTCGAAAATGTCATTTAAGTTTCCATTGACAGAAGTGGATCAGTAATGCTTAGTGCTTCCAGCTGCAATAGTGAAGCTGCGAAATAACTTCATTCATTCTGAAAGTAAAAAACTGGGTCATGCAACAACTATTTTACCAGTAAAACTGGTCTATGCAGAGAAATGTGCAGCAATCACAAAATCACTTAAAGCAAAAACGTTTCTTTGCATGACGGTTTTATTTTTGCATATAAAGAAAATATGGAAAAATGTGGGTAAAACATTACTTTGCTGGATGAGCATGAATGTTTCTGTAACATTTAAAAGCATGTGATGCAAACCACACTGAACACAAATTGAGGGTTTTATGGTTGACTACTTTGAAACTTTGGGCATAAGTGGGATGATACTTTGTTATTGTATTATACTGTAGTGAAATAATTTTGCTTCTAAGTTCTTCAGATTTTTGTGAAAAACATGACACCCAGTTATCGTCATGTTAATCTGCTAAAATAAAAATCTACCTTCACTTCCTGAATCCTTTGTACTTTTCATCTTCATTTACCCACAGAGATGAATAGTAATAGTAAGATTTGCTGCTACAGATGATGTAAATGTGTCTTTCAACAAGCACATTTTTATATTTGTTGTAACTTGCACCATGTTTTGCTGCATTCAGTAGAGAAATAAGTATTTAGATCATTTACAGTACTTAGTAAAAGTATCACTACAGAAATGTAAAAATGCTCTATTACAAGTTTTAACAAAAGTACATTATTAAAAGCAGCAAAATGTAGGGTGGATTAGTCTAATGTGGGACACTTAAGCTCCAGTGCATTTATCTCATCTCATATTATTTTACAACATTAAAGTGAATATGACTTTATTAGTACTTAAGTTTCAGTGAGTAAGCAGCATGTTACTGTTGTAGCTGCTGGAGGTAAAATTCAAAACATTGGAAATCAGTTTCATCTTTAACAACCTGTCAAATCTTTATCCCAGAAGTAACTAAAGCTACCAAATAAATGTAGTGAAGTATTAGCAACAATTCTCTGAAATGTAGTGTAATGGAAGCATCAAATGAAAATACTCAAGTGATGTAGAAGTACTTCAAAATTCTAGGAAATGTACTTCTCTGTCTCTGTGTGTGGGAAGTCCTCTTTTAGGCTACAAATAATGATGCCACCATAAAACTGATGGAATCAAGCAAATGACTGCATGAGAGTGTCACTGCATTAAGCCATTGTAACAGTTTAACTGAACAAAACTGCAGTTGTCCAAAGTGATGTGCTCAAAGGCATCCTCTGAACCCATGACACAAAGCAAAAATTCATAGTTATGTGATTTGGGACCACTTTCATATTTCTGAACAATGATCTCTCTATACTCTGTTTCTGTATTTCATACATGAAGATCTGAATAGCAAGTGGTTATTGTGATCCCTCTGAATTCTGTGTATGAAGCATTCAGTTACATATTCTTTCTTTGTATGTCCTTCATATTATAGATGCATTTCTTTCTCTGTCTCAAATATTTTTATTCTCATCAACAAAATAAAGAGCAAAACATGACATAAATGCTTTGTTTTTGTTTTTTATCATAGCAACAAGCACGATTGTCACAAACATGAAAAAGTAAGTAAAAGTATCTCTAATTTTTTATCAATCAGTTGCCATTTTAAAGGTCACAATTTTTTTCTAGTTGGTACAATAAGGTCTTAAAATCTGGGATGCAACTCAACAATGTGAATTAATACTAAAAAGGAACTTATCTTCTATTGAACATATAACAACTCCACTTCTTGCACTCTGTTTTCATCTTTGCCTGTACAAAGAAAAAGCAGAGGCCAGTTCATGGGAACAGTAATGTTGAAGATTTAATAATGCCACATTTTCCATGGATTCATGGATTGTATAATGAGTTCAGTCATTTAAAAGTGCATATTAGTGAATAATAAGAGTATAATAGGGAAAGGNGCAGAGGCCAGTTCATGGGAACAGTAATGTTGAAGATTTAATGATGCCACATTTTCCATGGATTCATGGATTGTATAATGAGTTCAGTCATTTAAAGCTAGAAAAAAAGAAGGGAGTGCATATTAGTGAATAATAAGAGTATAATAGGGAAAGTACAGTACAAAAGTCATTACAGTATTTTAGCAACTAGTATCTACATGCTTTTGCACTTGCCTCTGCGTTTGCTGAATAATGGAAGAAAACCAGTATGTGAAATGCCACCATCAGCAGAAATCATTCAACCTGTACGATATTATTGATCTAGAACCAATGGCAAAGCATGGTTTGTTTTTGGGGAGGGGCTCTGTTGGCTCTTTTTGAGTGAACGTTGGTATTGAATTGATACTGAAAACCAACATGCTGCTCTGCTGAACTGTACTGTAAATGGTTTGAGAAGGGACTGCCGCTCCAGCATCAC
>JANJYP010022584.1:0-17808 GCA_024605115.1 Rastrelliger brachysoma | reverse complement strand
GGGAACACTTGTGCTGAACTTTTACTTGTGTGTGGGAGTGTAATTTTTTTGAAATAACTCCTAACTCCTATTCACTTTCCTTGTCTCCTTCGCAATGTGAAGTGAATGGGGCGCGAAGAAAGCCTTTTGTCTGTGTGCCCCTGGTGTGTTTTTAGGTGTGCAGTGTGAGTCATGCCAATATTTTCATTCCAGTGCTCTGAGACACTGACCCACAAAGTGTCCTCCCCTGCTATATACTTTATGACCCTCAATCAGACCCCTTTGCTCTACAACCGTTAAAGAGACTTCTCTAGTTTTATTAACTCACAGGATACGAGTTCTTCATCCATGCAAACATCTTTGGCTTCCACTCACTCGAATTGCCCTCTTATGTGAGATTCAAATGTGCATCTGTCAGTCAGAGTATTTCAAAGGGAGTCAGTCCATCCTCTGCATTCCTTGGCCTATTTCCAGGAAAGAGCCCCAACTCCCTCACTATGTAGCAGACCAATAATTCTTTATTCATCTTTAAGAATACCTTTATGAGTGTTGGACATAGATGATTCATGGAAATCAAATAGAGGAATTAGAAGAGAAAAGGTTCCCAAAATATTTGCTTTTGTTGTCTTATCTTTGTGTTGAAAAATAGACAGACTGTAATTGTTTAGAAATCATAACAACAGCTTACTGTAATGATCTAGTTAGATGGCACAGATAAGCATAGTCAGACAGTAACAAACGCCAATGGAATTCTTCATGAGAGAAAATATTTTGTCTACGGTTTCATATAAAATATGTCTGCAAACTTGCCCCTCGGGGTTAAATTATGCTTAGGCAGTCGATATAACCCACTGGCAAAACATATCTGGTGTCAAGCAACTGATACAAAACAATCAGAGCGTGCACAATATTTCTATCTTCTTGTGCAAAAATCCTTCTTACAGTAGATCCTGACTTCTTGAACGGCTTGTGAAAAGGTTTTGGTGTCTTGCAGGCGTTACAGATTGGGAGCAGGAGAGCGACATGGCTCAAGAGGAGGCTCGACCGTATCCTCTTTGGTCAGAGGAGCGCTGTGAGGAGCTGTGGGATCGGGTGGAAGGAGTACGACACAAGCTCACACGCATCCTCAACCCGGCCAAACTCACCCCGTATCTGAGGCAGTGCAAAGTCATCGACGAACAGGATGAAGATGAGGTGCTCAACTCTACGCAGTACCCTCTACGCATCAGCAAGGCTGGTGAGAACAAAACAGGATTATCATCAGGTTTATGCAACATTCATGCATGACATAAGAGATCATGCAGCTCATCATGCCCGTCAGCTAGATTTCTTACTATGATATACTTATAAAAAATAGTTACATGAGTTTCAACTTATTTGAACTTGTCTAAGCCTGTTTGAAATAGATAATCCATTACAATGGAATTCTTTTTTTAAAATTTCAATTACTTTAAATAGCATAGTGTATTGCATTTGTAAGTGGGCAACTGCACTGTAAAACACTCTTCCTACTACAGCAAATGAAACTCTATTTGCCAGTGAACTTCGCATACTGAAAGTCAAGTTGAGAAGTCAAATAAAAAAAAAACAAAGAAGATTACTTTCATCACATTTTTCTCTCCAATATTGATAAGAACCATGGGAGGAAACAGATTCAGATCTTTTCAAAGATGAACTGATGTAAATTGTTGCCCAGGAAACTGCTCTGCAATCTGATAGTAAAAATAGCTCACACTGTAGGTTGCACAGTATATGAGGTTTATGTCTTAAAAGAATATTATAGTGAGATAATATTGCACTTCCATTAACTTGGGGGGCAAACAAAAGACAGAGATATCTTGACTTTTCAAACCTAGCGTCGATCAAGCCCCTACAACATTGTATCCTACATTTCCCATAGTGCATCTTTCATTAAACCATCCTTACCGGTACATATACCTTTTAGTGCTCTTTTAACATTGTAAAACATCCAAAACCACAAGGGTGTCTCTTTTTTTTTTTTTTTACAAAGTCTCATTTTGAAACATTTCATGTGCGTGATCACACAGCAGGTTGTCAGAGACTAACATATGGTAAAGATAAATGTTGTGGTGGGAGAACACAGCTGCAACTAAAGAGAGAGCAAGATGAAAGACTTCAGTAAGTAAAGGGGAGTGTACAGCAGACAGGGAAGAATGAGGAGTAAAAGAAAATAAATATAAAGGAAAGATGTTGCAAGTAAAAATGGGAGGAAGACCAACATCTGGTTTTATAACAAATCCATGTCATTGTTGTGTCATTGCCAGTAAGTGAACGCAGAAGTATGTGAGTACAGGTGTAAGTGACACTCACATCAAAGGGGTAACATTTTTGTGGTTTATGTAATTAGCCTGCATGCCTGTTTTTTGTTTTTTGTTATTCCACATGATTATAATTTTTGTTTTGTCGAACAGGCCGCTTGCTGGACATTCTGCATGGTCAGGGCCAACGAGGTCTTCAGGCCTTTATGGAATCACTGGAGTTTTACCACCCAGAGCAATACACACAGCTAACTGGAGAAAAGGCAACGCAGCGCTGCTCCCTCATACTGGGTAAGCATGGGGTGGGATGTGTAGCTTGTGTACCACCCTGTTTCCTGATCCACATGCAGATTAATAAAAAGGAAGATGGAAGAGGTGTGGACTTGAGTCACAAAACAAAGACTTTAGAGATGCTCAGATCTTAAAAAAGCTCTGTCATTGTGAAGTTGCTTTTCTATATATAAACAGAGGGGCACGAAAATAAAAAGGCACTTCATTGGAAATAGAGGAATACCCTCTCATGCGGGCAAGACTGTCTACGTGCTACAGCTGACTAATGGCTTTTGTAAATCACTGGTGATCTGATTAATCAGGAACTGTACTTGTGGTAGTGGTTTAGTTTTGAGGAAACTACATGAACTTTTCATGTCAGGAAGAAGACAAGAAAAAGCAGAAGACAAAAAATGTCTTTACATGCCAGGATTCAGACTTGACATTGAGGGGCTTAAAACTAATGAAGAATTCACTTTTAAGAGCCAGAAAGTTGTGATGTAGTGCATGTTTGTTTTGAACACACAGATTTGCAACAACAATAAAGAGTGTATGAAAGAATGCAAGCCATACTGAATGAACACAATAATGAATGACACTCTGATGTTTGGCACTAATCATCTCAGAAAAAAAATAGTTTAAAGCTTGCAGAGATGTTAACAAATAGTTATGGACACTACTCATTTAGGAGCTGGATATTTAATCATAATTCCTTTGTCGCACCTGTCCGCAGATGAGGAGGGTCCAGAAGGTTTGACCCAGTTCCTGCTGCTGGAGGTGCGTAAATTGAGGGAACAGCTTCGTAACAGCCGCATGTGTGAACGACGTCTGTCTCAACGCTGCCGTATGGCGGAGGAGGAACGTAGCCGTGCTGAACGCAAAGCTCAGGATTTACGTCATGACCGTCTACAGCTTGAGAGGTTTGTCATGCAAGTTTTCTTCCTGATTTTCAGTTGACAATTTGCATTAAATTGCTGCGCGCAGAAAATCTTTCCTCAGAGAATTATTCATGACAACTTATTGATTTAGTCATTTTTGAGGTCAAATGATTCAGAATAACTGTAATGCCACACAAAGTACCTAGTGTTTTCTTCTACTATCTAAGCTGTGTTGCACAAAAGTCAATCAAGAAGAAACAGTAAGAGAATGTTTACATCTCAAGGTTGCGCCAAGACTGTGAGTCGGCCAGTCGAGAGCTTGGTAAGCTGAAAGACAGACACCTGGAGCAGGCTGTGAAGTACTCCAGAGCCCTGGAGGAGCAAGGCAAGGCCTCCAGCCGTGAGAGAGAACTATTGACGCAGGTGAGTTGACGGGGGGCAGCATTCATGAGGATAGAAACAGTACAGGAAATTCTGTAGTAGCTTTTTGTGCTGCGTCCTTATTTTAACCTCACTGGCCACATATTATCATCTTGCACTATCGCAGTGTGTTACTGAGAAACAAGACTCAATTAGTCAGAGACACATCAGCCATTTCTACTCCACTACATTTTCTCATCTATTCTGATCCACAGAGTTTAAAAGCAGCTGCTGCAGATTTATTATTTTTGTGTATCTGCTAATAATGACCCAAGTCTCGGGCGCCCCCAGCTTGTCCTCTAAACTTCCCAGTGAACATCTGGTTGCCTGTGAGACAGTTTATCACAAAANATCTGCTAATAATGACCCAAGTCCCCGGCGCCCCCAGCTTGTCTTCTAAACTTCCCAGTGAACATTTGGTTGCCTGTGAGACAGTTTATCACAAAATCATTTCACGTTTAGGCAGACTGAGACTAAGAAAAAAAAAAGCTGTTCTGCTCGATGGCGTGATAAGTGAGCAAAATGTGGTGCCTAAGTCATCTTGAAACTGAGATCTGAGGTGCAGTTCAGAAACAACAGCAATAACATCAATCCTCCTGTTGTTTAGCTGTAGAGTGTTGTCACAACATGTCGACGGAACTGCTGATGTATAAACTGCGAATACCTTAAAATATTTGTGGATTAATCGTCTCCTAAACCACAGCATGATGTAGATATGAAGCCTATTATTCATAAAAAATGGAAATATAAAAAAGGAAATGTCTCCATGTTAAAATGTCAGAGTATGTTTTTTATGACTGTTATGGTTTGTCTCTATACAGGTCGAGGAACTTAAGTCCAGGCTGACAGAGGCAGAGAAACAAACAATCACCCTTCCAGGAAATGCTCCGTTAGCCAAAAAAAACAGTTTGCTGTCCAACGGAGGACATGGTTTTCCACCTGCTGTACCAGAAAAGCCGTTGCACCGTATTGAGGCCCAGAAAGCTGAGACTACAGGACCTCAAATGAAGGAGTCAGCTCCTAATACTGGAGTCATCGTATGTTTTTAAATAGACGCTGTTTATGATCAGAAACAGTGTTTAGATCAGATACAGTGCTTTTTTTTAAAAAGATGTACCTGAATAGTCTTGAATAGTTGCAGTGATTCATGTTCTAAAAATGTTGTTATTGTGTTGTTTACCCAAGGCCCTGATGGATATCCTGCAACAAGATCGCAGGGAGGCTGCAGAGCAGAGGCAGGAACTCTGCGACATCATCACCAGAATACAGGGTGAGCTACAGAGTGCTGAGGAACACAGGGACAAGGTAGTTTTTCTTTTTTTAAAAAGCCGCTTTCAAATGAATGAATTATTTTCTCTTGTTCTACATGAGCTTTCTGCTTTGAATGGAGGTTGTAATGGTGAACAATGTTTGCAGCTGGAGTCACAATGTGAGCAGCTACAGTTGAAGGTGAGGACTCTCCAGCTGGATTGGGAGACGGAGCAGAAGAGGAGCATGTCTTATTTCAATCAAATCATGGAGTTGGAAAAGGAGAGGGATCAGGTCAGTGTGTGTTCAACCTCTGAATGAAGCCTGGAATGTCATGGCTCTTGTGTCCCAAACAAGGGAATATTTGTATTTAGTTGTCTTTGAGTCTGACAGTGTGTAGACTTCATATTAACTTGTGCCCTCTGTCTTTCTCGCGTCTTTTTGTCCTCTTCAGGCTCTGCGTAGTCGGGACAGCCTGCAGTTGGAGTACACTGACTGTCTCCTGGACAAGAATCGTCTACGTAAGCGCATCGCGGAGCTGCAGGCCAACCTGGAGCAGCAGCAGAGGGAACTGGAGAGAGAGAGGGAGAGGAGTCGTGAGAAAATAGAGCAGAGCAGCTCCTGTCTGCACTGCGTGAGTTTGCACAGGAGTACAGCAGGTTAGGAGTGTAACACTGTCTTTTAACTGCAACCACGTTATGTAACTGCCTGTATCTACTCCCCTAGTCCCACCTGTCTCTGTGCAGCGAGGACCAGTGCTACGGCCCCTGCTGTTCCCTTGGACTGGACCTGAGCCCCCAGACCAAAAGTACCCACAAGCTGCTTAGAAAGGTCAGATCCATGATTACCATAATTATCATTCTACTCATATTCACAATAAAAGTAGAAACACTATTGCAAAAATCATAACTGCTGTTTATTTAGTGTGAACATGTCTTTGTGTGGTGTGAGGGATCATTTCCAATTGTTCTGAGCTGTAATAACAAGTTTTCTCAAGTTGTTATTATGCTATGTGTGGAATGTAGCTTTTGGAATGAAAAGTAGATTTCGTCAGCCAGACAAGGATCTTATTATTGTCTGAGAGTATGAAACCCTTTTCCTGAGTCTGCGAACCATCAACCACTCAGGTCATTACACCAGGACCACCTAAGTTTTAGAACACATGCACTCAAAAAAAAATTTAGACCTATGAAAATTATGATGAAAGAAAAAAGAAAGAACAAAATCCCAGAACAAAATGGAAACAAATGTAGCCCTAAACAGACAGTGGCAGCCTAGTTTGTCTCATACAAAACTGAGGAGAACATTGACTAAGTACAGACTGAGTCAGCACAACCTGGCAGTGGAAGTAGGTCATCACAAACAGAGCTGGCCGCTCCGAGAGGAGAGGTCGTGTTTTTAAGGTGACCAAAGAACAGTCGAGACAGAGTTGCATATCCTTGCTGACTGCAACCAGTATCAAAGTTTTGGAGACTAAAATTGTAGCAAAAACAATCGTAATATTCACAGAGTTCATCCATTTAAGTGACTCAGAAAAATTTCCAGGCCTCCCAGGAGAGAGGGAGGATTGCTGTAGACTGGCGGTGAGATATGTAGCAAATTGCAATGAGCTCTACAATTCTGCTTCAGTTAATCATTCAGTTAATTAATTAATAATTCATTTGATGTATATTTATATCTTATGTTACTCTTATTTACTTTCCATAAATCAACTCTTATTCCCACTGATTTTTTGTATTCTTATTGTTTATTTTATTGATTATATGGTTTGTGTTGATATACCTTGGCAATGTTGTTGTATTATATGCAGTCATGCAAGTAAATTAAAGTCCCTTGAATTAAACTGAGTCATAGGAGACATTCAGATTCTTATGCATGTTAGTACTTGCAGGATTCTTCTTACTAACTGTGAGGTCATATTATATTTACGGGTTGTTTTTTTTCTGTGCCACAGACACCCTCTAGAGGCCAAGCCAATGACAACTCAGAGGGTAGGTTTTCACTAATTAACTTGATTCTTGTTTGTGCAGGACAATACATGTGCACTGCATTCATACTTTATTTGTCATACTTCATTTACTTGAGTATACTTTGTGTCCTTCCACAGATTCTCGTTCCAACTCAGAGGAGAATCTGCTGTCGTCAGTGAGTATCACAGCTCAGACCATTAAGAGAGATAAACAGTGGGAAATATAAAAGGTGGTCAGGATTGGTGGTGATTATCCTTCTACTTTCAGACAGAAGACAATGAAAAGGAAATCAATCGACTCTCCATATTTCCTTTTCCTCCTTGTATGAACTCCATCAACCGACGATTCAACACAGAGTGAGTGTATAAGCCTCAAATTGGGTGGTTACGGAGGTAACCGTGGTTACATGAATGAATTTCAACAGGTCACCGTATGGCGTGGCATGTTGATTGTTTTCAGCCTAACGTATTTCCCTTTTTTATTCACCACGAAGGTTTGACTTGGACTCCTGGGGAAGTGATGAAAATGATAATATAGCAGGTATATTTGATCCTGTCATGTTATGCATGTATAACCATCGCAGTCTGTTTTGCAAATCCCAAAATGGATTTTAAATACATTGAAACAAAAGTGCTGCTTTTGCTGTCTTTACATGTAATACATTGCAAGTGTAAGACATGAGGCTCTCTCTGGTGTTTTCAGGTGAGCAGAGTGAACCCTCCTTGTGGGATTCATGGAACTCCCTGCACTCTCATCCCTTCCCCCCTGACCTGGTTAACCTCCCAGCAGTCTCCACACATGACCCCAATCCCAGTGTTCCCAGGTACAGCTCTACTGTTTTCATGCCTATCAATGAAAGCCATTAAAAGCAATGTTAAAGCATTAACATGTGTAATTGCTTCCCGATTAATCGACATTAATGTCACTTGTAAACTGCCAACAGCAACATCCTACACCTTCATTGATAAGACTGGCTAGGATGCAGCTAAGATGACAGTATAAAAATGTTTTTGTTATTTTACAGAAGTTGTGATTGTTATATTTGTAGATGGACCTTTAATGACTATTACACAGTTGCATGATCATAATTAGTTTCTTGAAGCTGCATTATACATAGATACATTGCTAGCAGATACAGATTACTAAAACCGTTGATGATAATGCTCAATATTTTTAAAGGGGTAAAAAACTATCTGAGTTGTAGGGTTAGAATTGGCTTAATGTACTTATCATCCTATCTTTATCTTTTGCTGCCCATCCATGCCATCTTTCAGGACACCTCCGATGTCCCCGTCTTCAAGTCCCCCTACCTCACCAAAGCATGGAAGAACCAGTCTAGCTGATGATATTACAATAGTCGGGGGAAACCGAACAGGGATCTTTGTCAGTCATGTGAAAGCTGGTTCCACAGCGGAACAATGTGGACTGAAGGAGGGCAGCGAGCTGCTAGAGGTGCGTATCTGTGTGTGCTGGCTCTGTCATCAGTGAATAGAATGTGATGAGGGTACACTTCAAAAATAATGTGCTTCAGCTCATGTACATGTGAAGTTTTGGGATAAATGCACAAGGTTTTCCATTGCAAAAAGTGCAAATGTAAGACAGATAAAAAGATGAACATAATATAACAATTGTTTTTTTCTTTATGTTGTCCAGCTGGAGCGTGTTCTGTTTGGTGGGGGAAGTGTCCTGCTGGGCCAGTGCACTGCTGAGGTTGCTCATTTTTCTTTGCAGTGGTGGACTGAGCCATCATCACTCAAATATCAAAACAACCCAGAAGGTGAGTCCGTTATCACATATCTGATTTGCAAACAGAGATTTAAAATGTTCATATAAAACAGTTATACCACATTCTTGAAACCATTTCCTATGAAACACATCACTATGTTCATTCACTGATGTAATCTGTCCTTCTACATCCTGCCCTCAGCATATGCCGAACTACGCTCCCAGATCTCATCACTTTCTTTCATGGGTGCTGACTCCTTCTATGTACGTGTCAATCTCAACATTGAACCTCTTGATGACCCGCCGTCTCTGGGTGTGTCCTGTGATGACATCATACATGTCACAGACACAAGGTACAACGGGAAGTACCACTGGCGTTGTTCGCTGGTGGACCCACGCACAGCCAAGCACCTACAAGCGGGAACCATGCCCAACTATAACAGGTACTATAACAGACCCTGAGTTGGCTGCTATGTTACATTAGACCTTATTGGCCAGTTGGGATTTATTACAGTAGCTATAAGCCTGGTTATGAGCATTTGAAGTATAAATAACTCATCTTACACTATTGTCATTCAAGGGCACAGCAGTTACTACTTGTAAGGCTACGGAAAATGGCTCTGGATCAAAAGGACTTTAAGAAAAAGGTGGTGAATCTACTCGTATTCAAATGACACACAGTATACAACAAGCTGCGTTTCAGTCACTAACCAAACTATTACAGAACCCATAGCCTACTGTTACTACTACTGTTATTACTGCTACAATCTCTACTATGTATGTATGTGTTAGATGTTTATTTTCTCTTTATTTTCATACATATAGTTCATGAAGAAAGCCTCTGACAGTGTTCGATTAGTCAAGGCAGTGGACCCCAATTGCCGTGGGATTGGCTCCACGCAGCAGGTCCTTTACACACTCAGCAAACGTAAGAACTGTCTGCAGTGCTTTTGCACAAAGGTAAACATTCACTTTGCATGTGTGTGCTTTGCAGTAATATGTGCATGCTTGCATGTCTGCCTGTCCTCTCAGGTCACGACGAGCACTTGATCCCGTACAGTTTAGTGCAGCCGGTGCAGGTTCAGACGAAGCGGCCGGTCATCTTCTCCCCCTCTCTTCTGTCCCGTGGTCTCATAGAGAGGCTGCTGCAACCTGCAGAGTCTGGTTTAAACTTCAACACCTGCCCACCAGGTATGCATACAGCATACTTGCTTATTCACACACATGATTTGCAAACATTTTTCAACTGAGTGAACAAAGATGTTGAGAATTCCTCATTTGACCACCATAATATTGCCTCTCCTGTGTTTCCTGTGGTTTGAAGAACCTATTCAGGCTTCAGAGAGACAAGACAAAAGAGTATTCTTGTTGGATTCGTGCACACCAGAACAGGCTCTGGGCATACGGCTGCAGTCAATACAGGATGTCATCAGCCAGGTGATGAATAAACACATAATTTAGTCTCTTTATTTTTCTTCTGCTTCACAAAAACACAGTCAATCCTTTTTAACACTGAGCCTCACTTTGCAGATGAAATCAATAAGCAATTTATGGAAAAGGAAAGATGTCCGTGTTAATAATGATGAATTCTCTTTGTCACACATTATCCAATTATCCCTCTTTGTATCTGTTTCAGGACAAGCACTGTTTGCTAGAGCTGGGGCTGCCCAGTGTTGAGGGCTTGTTGAGACAGGGGATTTACCCCATCGTCATACACATCCGTCCTAAGAGCAAAAAACACAAGAAGCTCAGGTAAATGCACCTTTATTTGCTGTGCAACAAAGTTAAGTGTATACAATAATATTATTATTCACATTTTAGGGTAAAATGTATGGAGTTTCAGACACTTAGCTTTTATTTTCAACATCCCTACCAAATTAGGAGGAATAACTCTATTGCATTTTGCCCTCTCGCTCTCCATTCATTTCTGACCACCTTTCTGTTGTTTGTATCAACAAAACTGTCAAAACAGGAAGTTTTTTCCACGGTGTGGGGATGATGGTGTGATGGAGGAGGTGTGCCAGGCAGAGGAGCTACAGCTGGAGACACTGCCCTTGCTCTACTACACCCTGGAACCCAGCACCTGGAGCTGCACTGAAGAGCTGCTGGCAGCCATACGCAATGCCATCATCAGCCAGCAGAGTGCAGTAGCATGGGTTGAACTGGACAGGCTGCAATAGACAAGGAGAGAACATACAGATTGTATATTGTTATCTGCAGCACAAACTAGACTCTGTTGTCTGTGAGTAATTAATCTGGCAGCTGGTTTCACAGCCAGGTTTCTTTAGAGGCCAGTTTGAGCCATTGTAGATGCATTGTACATCAAAATTTTCATTTATATAGCCAAGCAGGACTGGCTACAAATGTGAAATATTTAAGGAAACAAAACAAGACAAAACAGAGCAAGATGTGACCTAGAAAAATAAAGTCAAGACCATATTTATACAGCCATACATGAAATAAGCTTATTCTTTCAACAGGAGTCAGGTTGATTTTTACATTCAGACAGTTTACTAGACTTACATTTTTATTATATAACTACTTTGGTCATAGGTTCACACAAGGTGCTCATATTAAAGGCACTTAAATCACTGGTCATTCAGTGATGTTGGGAGTGGAAAGTAAAGCTGTGAGGGAGATACAAAGACTGAAAGGTATGAGTGAAGAGGATAGTTTATGTATAATGCACAATGACAATCTTTGATGTAGATCACATTTAATGGTACAAAACTGATATTAATGTAGTTTATGAATATATATTTATATATTAAAGGAAAAAGTGTAAATTAGTGGATATTTTTGTAGATGGGCTATGTATGACTGATGGCCACCAAATGTCTTTTTACTGACACTACATTTCTCAGCAGAAGCTGTAGTTCCAAATGTTTCTACTGTCAAATATTATTTTTCTTTTGTAACCAGTTTATAAATAAATTAATACAAAGTAATTGATTTTTGGCTAACTTTTGTTCTCACATACACAACACACTTGATCTAATTGATTTTTTAAAAAAAATTGAAGTATAACAGCAGCAGCTCCATTTAGACATCAATACAGTATCCCCGAGATATACCAATAATCTGAAAGATGGAAAAAACTATACAATTGCAATGGAAAGCAAAATCAAACTTATTTAATATGAATTTAGTGTATTTAATCAACTAAACTTGATTATCTTTCTATATAATATAGTCAACACTGCATAACCATCATAGCTCTTTTGTTTTGCAAGTTTGTATCCCCACTATAGAAATACTGTATATTCTCATTAAAAGTGACAAAAAAGATGTCCACATATAAAATTTGATAAAACTCTTGAATAGCTGATCATGTTAAGCATTCAGTTTTCTCACAGTAATTACAAGTTTTACAAGTGATGTGTTTATTTTGTTACCTGCAGTAGTTTGTTAAAACTGTAGCCTATGTAAAAGTTTTGGTGCAAATTAAACAAGAAAACCACATTCATAACGTTTACCACCTTTGGATTAGAGGAAAATGTAGTCAATGAATTGCTTTCTAACTACAAATTTGGCCAATATGAAAATGAAATGTATCTCATATGTAATGATATTCAATACTTCCAAAATTTCGTTCAATTCCCATGGGATTATGATCATGTTATTTGATCCCATAAAAACGACAACACCTAATATTGCTGTTACATAAGTTTTCTCTCAGATATATTTTACTTTCTCATTGTTAATGAAAAACAAAAACAAAGATTCAACTAAAACTACTGAATCTCTGAACTATCTCTAACCAAATCATACACAAATGGGCCATTTTACATGATCTCCTTTTGATTTCTAACGTAACGTCATATTTTTTACTTTGATTCACTGAACATCCCTTCAAACTGNACTATCTCTAACCAAATCATACACAAATGGGCCATTTTACATAATCTCCTTTTGATTTCTAACGTAACATCATATTTTTTACTTTGATTCACTGAACATCCCTTCAAACTACTTGGAGCCCCCCAGTAGAGACCTACGTCTCACTATAAAAACCTTGGACTGCAGGAGACCCAAACTGATCTCCTTTTATTTAATCATTTATTTATTTATAAACTGATCTCATACCACTGGCTTTCTGTATTCGTATGATGTCATGTATCCAGCGCTCTTACGCCCCCTGGTGGTCAGTGGCGGTGCTCCGTGCTCCTCCTCCCCTCTCTGATCAACAACCAGCCTGGTGATATCATATGCTGGCTAAACCTCTACACAGAAGCAAAATGGCCGATAGTAAACTAACCGATCATACAGCGTCTGACAGTCATCAAGGGGTTATGCATGTTTTGTTTACAGCTTGAGAACTACAGTCGCGCAAAAAGGATATTCGCCTTTCCGCGTTTTTTTCTACAATACACATTTCGCCTTTCGGTGATGTCATTTCTTATTCAACTTAGCCTTGAAAGCCTCGAAGAACTAGCTCGCTAAGCTAGCTACCTTGCTAGCCTGCTAGCGGTAGGTCTGCAAGAATTTTTGCACAGAAGCACTTTATGTCCTTTGTGATTCCCGAGGTGAGTATTAAACGTTAATGTGATACTCTTCGTTGCCGTCGTTGTGTGTGTGTGTTGGTGTTCACGTTAATTATTTCCGAGTTTACACAGAAAAAAACATTTGGTTCTCTTAGTTTTAGATGAGCTTCGCTTGTAGTGCGTTGCAATACTGAGGAAACGTCACTTGAAGTTCGTCGTTTAATTAGGCCCCGACGAGCGTTACTGATGAACCAGCCTGATCGCACTATCTCCGCTGACTTCTTCTCTCTGCTTTGGAGCTCTTTTTAAGTTCATTAAGTTATGTTAATGAAAGGTGGTGTTTAGAATTAATGAGGCTTATGTAGCTGATATGACGCGCCTGTGGTCTGCAGACAACTGCGTTACAGGTTAGATCCGTCTAGCCAGGCGACTGAGGCACCTTGCTCCGGGACAGCCTGCAGCCGTGAGTCCCGGCTCTTCAGGTCACTGCTCAGCAGCTGCTTAAAAGTCGGCTAACCCTAGCTAGATGCTCACGCAGGTTAAGCTTTTGCTGGTGGTCCAGCTAATCTTTGCTGATTATTTCTACGAAAACCAGGTCGTTTGTTCGGCGTGGGGCTCCAGACATCTGGCTCGTAGGGATTGTGGTGCATCATTTCAGCTGAGTGTTATAGGTAATGTCACCTGGCCTATTTACAGAGGATGCAGTGTGAGGTTATTGTCCATACCTTGTCAAGGTAGCGTTCACTAGCTTTCTGTGACATATAGCTAATTATATGCAGCTTAGCCAACAGAAACACCGGGCCCTGTCGTATGTCGGCTGTCTGGTTTGATCCCTTTACGTTCACATAGACAACCGGTCAATCTCATCCCTCCAGTGCTATGTTCCGCTTTCATTTAAAACTACCTCACGTGACTTGACTATTAAGTTGTGTTTTGCCTTCAGTTTGTTAACTTTTGGCAGGGTGGGAGGCAGGTATGAGGTCAGTGAGAGCATGTCCTTCATGACACTGGATGGGTCCCGTCATGCACTGGCATTAAAGCTAGTGTGTCTCCCCCCCCACACCCCCCAATAATGCTGTCATTCCAATTACTGCAGTGCAAAAAGGATGATTGTTGTAGAGTTTGAAGTCACTAGTTTGTTTGGCTACTGGCTGTGTTGTGTTGTCTTGTCTTGTCTGCTGGTTGGGATTGCAAACGTTTGCTGGTTAATGAATTATGCAGTGAGAAGCTAGGCTACCAAGGACTGCTGTCATGCTGTCTGCCCCTGGTTAACATTACACTCATTACAACATTCAATGTGTAGGAGTATACTTTGCAAGGATCTGATCGAATGTATATTACNCTGGATGGGTCCCGTCATGCACTGGCATTAAAGCTAGTGTGTGTCCCCCCACACCCCCCAATAATGCTGTCATTCCAATTACTGCAGTGCAAAAAGGATGATTGTTGTAGAGTTTGAAGTCACTAGTTTGTTTGGCTACTGGCTGTGTTGTGTTGTCTTGTCTTGTCTGCTGGTTGGGATTGCAAACGTTTGCTGGTTAATGAATTATGCAGTGAGAAGCTAGGCTACCAAGGACTGCTGTCATGCTGTCTGCCCCTGGTTAACATTACACTCATTACAACATTCAATGTGTAGGAGTATACTTTGCAAGGATCTGATCGAATGTATATTACTCATGTTTAGTTAAGGTTTAAGCTCTATATGTGTGTGTGTGTGCGTGTGTGAGACGNTTACTCATGTTTAGTTAAGGTTTAAGCTCTATATGTGTGTGTGTGCGTGTGTGAGACAGAAAGAGAGAGAAAGGAATGCTTTTGTGAGCATTAAATTACTTTGAGCGTGGCTTGATGTGTATCATAAATAATTGAATGTTCACATTTCTGTCCGCAGACAGGAGAATCAGGAAAGGGAACAGCAGTTCATGGAAGACAAGAAAAAGAAGAAAGAAGATAAAAAGAAAAGGGAAACCTCTCAGAAGGTAAACATGGGCGCTAAATCACACAAAAGACTTGGCTGATATATTTTAAGGATAATTTGTCATATTCCTGCTTTCCACATCATTATCACTTATTTGGCAAAGTTTGTTTTTGCGGACATCCCAAAAATGAAGTGGTGATTTTCAATGTTATATTTNTGGCAAAGTTTGTTTTTGCGGACATCCCAAAAATGAAGTGGTCATTTTCAATGTTATATTAGGTAAGAAAGGTTGTAGAATGTAATATTTGTATTATATTGCAAGTAATTGTGTTCTGCCTTTCATCTGACTCACTTTTTTGTTTTTTAGGTGCCAGAACAGAAAATCAAAGGTATGTTTTTTTTTCTTTTGCTTTTGTCATTATCACATTCTTCTTCCTTTTTATCACTCCCTATTTCATATGATGAGTCGTATGGTTAGCATGTCTTATTGTTAAATATGCTGTAATCAGCAGTACAGAGTTATGATGAGAACTACATGTATTGTGATTACAGAGGGAATTATTATACAAAGTTATGCTCATACAGCGCCATTCAAAAGGTTGGACACACTTTCTCAGTAGGAAGTTATGTCTAAACTTTTGAATGCTACTATATGTGCTCATATTTCCGACACTTAATAAAGCACATTTTCTTTGACTGTTAGATACTTGATAGCTTGTCCTATCTGCAACCCTCATTGATTTAGTGTTTTTTTTTTTATTGTGTCTACTGGTGTGTCACACTTTTTTTTCTTTTCATTTATTACAGTGCCAGAATCAGCCAAGCCCTCCTCTACCCAGCCGCTCGCCACCCCAGGCTCAGTGTCCCCCAGCCCTGGCCCTATCGCCCCCTCATCCCCCAGTCCTGGTGCAGCTGGGGTTTCTGCACAAGTTCCTCCTGGTGGTGGGAACAATGCAAAGCAGCGGACTGCTGTGGCCAACGGACAGCCCTCCTCCCCCTCTGGAAGCCAGACCTCTCAGCAGCAACGATACATGTCCAGAGAGGTACCACCAAGATTTCGCCAGCAGGACCACAAAGTGCTACTGAAGAGGGGCCAGCCACCGCTGTCCTCCATGCTGCTGGGGGGAGGAGGAGGGGAAGGGGGTGCAGGAGGGATTGGAGTAGGCAGTGGCTGGGGAGCCGCCTCACCTCTTTCCTCACAGGGAGCAGATAACCCCAATGCAAACACAGCTGGAGCCACAGGTGGGTTCATATGTAGTCCACGGAGCACCACGTGCCACTTGCTGAGTGATCTTCTATCTTAAAGTAGTAGCTTTGCGTTTGTTAAAAAAACAACACTGTGCATTGTGCAGTTTTTACCACAGCAACATATAATCCTTCACTTGACATTACAACATCCACTTCTGTTGTAGTTGTAAACTTGAACAGAACAACAGCAACATAGACTACTGATTAGTTATCTCTAGTGATGGTGCCACTGGTTGGTTAGTTTTTATTTATTAGTTTGTATAGTTTATGTTTAAATTGTCATTTAACTGAATGTTCTCAAACTTTCTCTGTCCAGATTCCAACCTGGGTTCATCCTCTCCTTCACCCCCCACCTCCTCATCATCCTCATTATGTGTCGCTGGTCCGTCGTCGTCTTCTACTACTACTACTACTTCAACTTATGCAAATTCCACATGGGGGGCAGGCTCTGTCAGCCAGTCCTCCTCTCAGGGCTGTGGGAAGGTGATTGTGGATGGGACTGACCTGGAGGATTGGCCTAGCATCCTAGGCGGGGCCAAATTGAATTCTGACGGGGCTGCGGGAGGGGCGCAGGAGCAAGACTGCCTCGGTAACAACAACAACAGTAGTGCCTCATGGAGTGAGAGAAACATCCAGCAGAAAGGAGGAGCAGCAGCAGGAGGAGGGGGAGGAGGAGGAGCAGGGAACATGGACAATCCCTCCCCACCTCGTTCTTCTCCCCTGTCCTCCTCGTCGTCGCTTAATGAATGTGTTCAGTCGAGTGGTGGTGTGTGGGGATCGTCCACCTCCTCTCAGGTGGAGGCAGGGCTGGGATCAGCAGCATTTTACAATTCCAAAGTCTCCCATCTTCTTCCTGGGCCTCAGGAGAGCCCTGTAGGTGGCAACAGCAGTGTCCCTGGTGCCAATTTCAACCCCAACGTGAACCCCTCCGCCTGGCCCGCCCTAGTACAGGGTGGGACACCGACTTCGGCCAGCGACGGCCTTCCCCTACACGCATCCATTACATCAGCTTCCTCGTTCTCTGCCAGCACCACCCTCATCACCACTCACTCTCTTTCATCTGTGAATCAAACTAGCCTCCATAGGCAGCACACTGACTCAGCTGTGGTAGCCAGGAGTGGAGAACAGCAGCAGCACTTGGGGAACCCAGGACTGGAGCTGGGTTCAGACGGAGGTGCAGGAGGAGTAGGGACAGGACCAGGACCAAATCAAGAGGGCGGCAATGAGAGGGAGAGCATTGCTGGTGTGGAAGAAGGGAGTGGGAATCTCTCTGGCTCTTCATCTTCTTCCTCCGCTGCCTCGTCTTCATGGAGATCCATGCCTCCAGTGTCCTCTGACCTCAGCGCAGGTGTCTCACAGACAGATGGGTGGAGGGGAGGAGGGACTGGAGCT